>CM076576.1:229963755-230151255 GCA_034641835.2 Pinus albicaulis
AATTAATTGTAATTTTTCTCATTGGCCTTGATGCCATCCTGTACAGCTCCATTCTTATTTTAATACCCAAGAGGTGATTTTTGAAATACTTTCATATCTAGTTTTCATATCTGGATTTCACATTTCAAGTTGACAATATAACAGATAAGTTGACAATTTTTTCAAATGCAAATCTAGATAAAAGCATGGCTGTCTTTGTCAATGATTTTTGGAATACCTCTTATCGTCTAAATTATTAAAATATGAGTTCTGATTTGTTGCATTGTTTGTCAAACCACCTTTTTTGTTGCAGTATTTGTAAAAACCAAAGTTTGATAATATAAGTTTATTAATGTCCAGCAAATGATCAAAGGAGTATGTCAATGGGAAGACCAAGGGTTAGCTCAACTGGTTTTTTTTCATGTTGTTGGGCATCTGCCTAGTTCAACCCTCCTGGTTAGGCACACTAGTCTATGACTTTAGCGAACAGGGTTACTAGGGATGCCATCCACAAACATGAGGAAGCATCTCTTGGGTTTCCCCACAAGGTTTTCCTTGGGGAAAATGTTAGGTCAATGGGATTATAAGAGTACATCACTAGCCAAAATACAATGTGGAAGTGTGGAAGTGTGGACTATAAAGATGCTAAAAATCATATCAAAACAGATTTTTAATTGTGCTAGAAGCAGAACAACAAGAGAAGATAAGAAAGTACATGACTCGGAGTGGAGATAAAGTAATTACAAGAAAAAGATAATATGTATGATATCTGAGGACCAAAGGAACTTTAGTTTGAACTAGTCATGGTATGCTAGTGCTGACAGGTGAGGACGAGCAATTAGATCAAGGGGGGTCTCCCTGCTAGAGTCCTCAATGACCGCAAAATTTTTTTTGGACTAGTGGATGATGTCCTTTGGAGTGTGTCTGGGACTGATAGGGCTCTACAGTATGATCCTTGTGGGAAGCCCAAATTTGAGCAAGCTCTCCTAACATCCAGGCATGGAAAAATTCTCCTGATGGATGGTTGGCTGTGTGGATTTGGGGGCACCCAGCTCCAAGGCCTTGTCGAGTTGTCTACTAAATTGTCTTGTTGGTAAAATGGTGTGCACGTGTGGCCTGGAACAACAACTCCATAAGGACCTTGTGAGGTAAGTGACTAGTCCACTCCTTTCCCATATGGGAAGGGGATATTGAGAAATATATGCACAGATCGACAAAATAATTGTATTAGCGCTGAGAACTCTATTATCACAGTGGTTTGTGAAGCTTTCCAATGAATGAACAAAATGTATTTCATTCTGAAAGTACCCTATAATATATTCTACTATCCTATTATCAACTATATAATTTAGTTTAACTAATTATATAAATGGATGCAAATTAATGCTTATTTAGAGTCTTGTTGATCAAAATAATAGTTTATTGCACCTATATTTTATAGTATTATAGTATTTTGGTATTAAAAATAATATCTTCTAAAATTTGGGTTTCGAAAATTGTTGATAACTTCTTGACTGAAGTGCTTGAGTCTCTCCAAGGAGATGCAATGAGTCACAAATCAATCAAAGTAAGGCAGCAAGCTTCACATTAACAAATCAGCCATATCTTCATCTTCTACTAGCTTCTTAACAAAAGCACTTTATTTTATTAAGTGAGTTGACCCCCTAATTCTCACTTTATTTATTAATTTAACTAAAGGCGGCAAAACTTATACAAAAATGAAATATTCCAATTAGCAGTGCTAATTAGGAATATTACAGTCTCCCCCGGCAGAACGTTGCTTGTCCTCAAGCAACTGAAGCGATGGATGCTGCAAGATCCTCTCATCCTCCCAAGTGGCATCCTCATCCGGCAAGTTCTTCCACCTCACCAAGAACTCCCTGATCTTCCTGCTCCTCAGCTGCCTCTCCCTAGTGTCAATAATAGCCTCCGGCTGCAACACCAGATGCCCCTCATCATCCGTGGGTGGTAGCTCCTCTGTGACTGTCACCTGCTGGCCCAGTGCCTTTTTCAGGCATGATACATGAAAAATGTTATGAATCTTGCTGCCTTGGGGCAGCTCCAACTCATACGCAACCTGCCCGATCCTGCGTATCACCCTGTAGGGCCCATAAAAGCGGGGCTTAAGCTTCTTCGCCCCCTTCTGCTTGAGCGAAGACTGTCGGTATGGCTGTAGCCGTAGGTAGACCAAGTCCCCTACCTCGAAGTGTCTCTCCACCCGACCCTTATCAGCATATAACTTCTGCTGATTCTGTGTTGTGGCTATGTTGTCCTTGAGAGCTCGGAGGATATCTTGGCTCTCTTGGATCCATAACTTGGCTCTCGGAGCCCTGCTAACACCAAACATCACGTCCACGAAAGATAAGGAATGATATCCATACAAAGCATAAAAAGGTGACATACCGATAGACATATGATGCGTCGTGTTGTAGCAGTACTCGCCCAAATGCAGCCACTTCAGCCATGCCCTCTGCTATCCACTGACGTAGTTACGCAAGTAGCCCTCCAGCCACTTGTTAACTATCTCGGTCTGTCCGTCCGTCTCGGGGTGATAACTAGTGCTCGGTGTCAACTCGGTCCCCACTAGTCGGAAGAGCTCCTGCCAGAATCCGCCCATGAAGCGGCTGTCCCTGTCACTGACGATGGTCTTGGGTAGACCATGCAATCTGAAAATCTCCCTGAAGAACAGCTCAGCCACCTGCGCTGCTGTGTGATGTGCGGATATGGCGAAAAAATGGGCATACTTCGTCAATCGGTCAACGACTACGAAGATGCAGTCCTTGCCCTGCACCATGGGCAACCCTGTGATGAAATCCATCGAGATGCTCTCCCATTTCCCCTCCGGAATGGGAAGAGGCTGCAACAACCCTGCAGGATGGCTCATCTCTCCCTTGTTCCTCTGGCAAACGTCGCACTCCCTGACATGCCGGAGTACGTCCTCCTTGAGGCCCTTCCATGAGAACCTCTCTCGAATAGCCCTGTATGTCTTGGTGAACCCCTGATGGCCCGCCAATGGTGAATCGTGTGAAGCCTGGAGTATCTTCTTCTTGAGCTGAGATCCCTCAGTCAAGAAGATCCTGTCCCTGTAATAGATGATCTCATCGATCACCCTGTACCTGTCATCAGCTACCTGCCCATCCAGAACCTCACATGCAAACCTATCCTTGGAGTACTCAACCAGCAGTCGAGCCCTCCAATCAGCGTCCAAGCTCATGAGTGACAACGTGGCCGGTCTACGAGAAAGGGCATTAGCTACCATGTTGTTCTTGCCTTTGACATACTCTATGTCAAAGTCATAGGTTTGGATCTTGCTGATCCACTTCTGCTGTCTCTCCTGCAACTGCTTCTGCTCCAGAAAGTACCTCAGGCTGTTATGATCTGTCCTCACCCTGAATTTGCTGCCCACTAGATACTGCCGGTATTTGGCCAATGCATGCATAATGACCAACATCTCCTTGTCGTATATGGGATACAACCTCTCGTGTGGAAGGAGCTTCCGACTCTCAAAAGCAATCGGGGGCCCGCCCTGCATCAAAACTGCACCAATCCCCTCTCCTGATGCATCACACTCTAGGACAAAGGGCTGTGTAAAATCTGGCAACGCCAACACAGGACAACTGCTCATCACCTCCTTGAGCTTGTCAAAAGCTCGCTGTGCTGTGTCCGACCAACTGAATGCCCCCTTCCTCGTCAAGTCTGTGAGGGGTGCAGCTAGCTGAGAGAAGCCCTTGACGAACTTCCTGTAGTATGTGCAAATACCGATAAATCCCCGAAGCTCCGTCACATTCCGCGGCTCTGGCCAATCCCTGATGGCCCTGATCTTCTCCTCGTGGACTCTCACCCCGTCCACTCCTATAATGTGCCCCAGATATAGCATCTCTGTCAAACCAAACTCACACTTGGAGAGCTTGGCATAGAACTGCTGCTCCTCCAAGATGTGCAAAACCGTCTCAATATGCTGGAGGTGCTCCTCCCAAGTCCTGCTGTATATAAGTATGTCATCAAAGAAAACCAGCACGAACTTCCTCAGATGACCCCTGAAAATGTGGTTCATGCATGACTGGAAGGTAGCAGGTGCATTGGTCAGCCCAAATGGCATTACCAGAAACTCAAAGTGCCTGTAGTGACACCTGAAAGCGGTCTTGGGAATGTCCTGTTCCCTCACGCGAATCTGATGGTACCCGGATCTCAAGTCAATCTTTGAGAAGAACCGTGCTCCTCTCAACTCATCCATCAGCTCATCGATCCTGGGGATGGGGTACCTATTCTTCAGGGTCTTCTTATTTAGAGCCCTGTAGTCAATGCACATGCGCAATGTGCCGTCCTTCTTCTTCACCAGCACTACAGAAGAAGCGAAAGGACTCGTGCTGGGCCGAATGTGACCAAGGGCCAGCAACTCCTGGATAGCCCGCTCTATCTCGTCCCGATAGGCCTTGGGATGCCTATACAGTGTGGTAATCACGGCCTGTATCCCCTGCTCAAGCTCGATCGTGTGCTCAAACCCCCGATCTGGTGGCTGCCCTGGTGGAATGTCCCCGAAAACCACCGCATACCTGTCGAGAATAGACTGTATATCAGGATGCACTGTCTGCCCTGTATCCACTGCCTCTGAAGCCCGCAACTCTACCGCCCACTCTATATCTCCCTTGCGGAAGGTCGCCTCCATACTGTGTGCTGACACCGTCTGAGGTGGGTATGTGTGCTGCCCCCGTATCTTCTCATGCTTCCCCGTCTTGGGATCATCCCACTCCATCTCTAGGGCCTTCCAATCTGTCGTGACCTTCCCTAGAGTAATAAGCCATTGAACTCCCAATATCAGGTTGGTGTCCGGAATGTCCACCACAAAGAAGTGATCTGTCAATGTATAAGTGCCCATCGTCACTGATAACTCCGGAACATATCGAGCACATGCCATGGTCTGATCACCTGGGACCAAGACAGAAAACCCATCAAAGCCCTCTGTCTGTATGCCTCTCCGCTCAACCATCTGGGCATCAATAAAATTGTGGGTGGCCCCACTATCAACTAAGACTGAAACCCGCTGCCCGCGCACTGTCCCTCGTACGCGCAGTGTCAAGTACTTGGGAACTCCCCGCAATGCGGCTAGAGCTCCCCTAGTGGGTGCAAACGATGCCCCACCTGCTGCAGGTGGTGGAGGTGGTAAAGTACCCTACGCTGCATAACAATCTCCTGCCTCCACGTCATCCCCCTCATCCTCTTCCCCACTGCTCTCGGAGAAGACCTCAATGAAGTGTGCTTTCCCTGCAGCACACCTATGTCCCGGTGCCCATGGCTCCTGGAAAGTGAAGCATAATCGCTTCCTCCTCAGCTCTCTCCTAGCCTCATCATCAAACTGCCCTCGTCCAGGATTCGCCTTGGGAGGCGGAACCCTCTTGTCCTTCCCCTTAGGCTAGAAGGCCTGTCTCTGGAGATAAGGTGTCCGAGTCCTGGGTAAGACATCCTGTAAGTCTCGAGTCCTGCTGATGGCATCCTGAAGGGTAGCTGGTCTGGTCGACCGGACTAGGCCACGAAGTGGCTCTGACAATCCCTCCACAAACATGTAAACCATCCGAGCCGCAGACAAATCAGGTACCATCACCGAAATCCTCAAGAAGTCTGAAATGTATGTCTCTGCGCTCCCAGACTGTTTGAGCTTTGTCAGCTCAACAAAGTGCTGCTCCGGATCCCTCCTGTCAAAGCGCTCTACCACCCTCCGGGTAAACTCGGCATATGTCGTCACTGCAGAATGCCCGAGTGTCGTCATCCCATGGAACCACCAGTCCTGGGCCTCACCATCCAGATGCAATGTTGCCACCTTAATGGCCTCTGACTGTGACATCTGGTTAAGCTGGAAATAGATGTCCAGCTTCTCCACCCAAGACTTTGCCGAACTGTTCGATGAGCCATCAAACGTGGGCAAATGAAATCTGCTAGCTGCGCGGTGGTCATCACGGTGGTGCCTGTGCCCCTGGTGATGATCACGGGATCTAATGCCATACTAGACCTGGAGATAGTCTCTGAAGGTGAGAGAATCCATGAACGCTGGTCCGTAAGCCTGGTACTCTGCAAAAAGCTCAGCCATCCGAGCCGGATCTATCTCCCTCTGCACTGCTGTCCCTGCGTCCTCTGCCAGGAAGGTAGGCATGGTAGATCGCGTGGGTGCTGGAATATCCCTCTGTGCACCTCCCCGTACTCCTGCCCTTGCGTCCTCTGGCAATAATGTGGGCATAGTGGATCGCGTGGGTGCATGAGATGCCACAATGGGGATAGCATCATGCACTGGCACGTGGTGAGACATACCCGATCCCTCACCGACCTGGAAAACCCTAGGGGGTTCCCTCTGTCCGACCTCTATGGCCGTGAGTCTCCGCGTCATCTCCTGCATGTGATGGAGGAGCGCATCCCATCTCCTCTCCTCGTCTGCCATCGGGTTCCGCTGCTCTGTGTCCCTCACAGGCTGCTCCTCCTCTGAATCTGTCTCAGGTGGCTCCTGATCAGAATCCCCCCCTCCGAAGGGAAACTTCCACCTACTCTCAACGTCCCTGTGTCTCCCCTGATCAAGGTAGGGATTATCCCCGGGCGTCATAGACTGCTAGCACCACAGGCTGAGCCAGAACTATGCTCTGATACCACTGTAATATCCCAAACGGGAAATAAACAGTAATACACAGAAAAACAACAAGCAGCTATACAGAACAAAATGCCGGAATTAGAATATGGAACAAATACACATAAAATACCAGAACGCTAAGCCATTTTATTAGTCTGAGAATACATGTATAGGGTACAAAGATAATCAGAATGAGTGCACCTATCCTTGCTCTAGGCAAGTGGAGACCCTCTCAGAATAAGAAATGGCTGCAACAGAGACTGCGTCCTAGCTGACTAGAGAAACTGCCGTAGGAAGCTGCTGCTGCAATGTACTGGAACTAGGGGCTGATCCCCTCACTGGAATGAGCTGAAAACTGGAAGGCTAGCTGGACTCAACCCTCCGGACCAAACCCAGAAATCGTGAAGCAAATGCTCCACCTCCGAAAATGCACCAAATAAACCCTCTCCAGAGAAAAACACTGTCTCTCCCAGAAATAGCGCAGAAGCCCGAGAAAACGCTGGGAAAAGGGGCCCAAACTCTCCTGCAAAACCTCCTGCTGAAACAACACCCTCCCAGAGCTGGAAAAACGCTGAAACGACCGGCAAATCACCTCCCAACAATACTGCACAACCAGGACTGCGTCCTCCCTACTGAAACTGCGTCCTCTCTCCTAGACTGCGCAGTCACTCAAGGGGCAGCTCTTCTGCAAAACGTCCACCAGAAACCCACCGCAAATCACCAACTGAAACTGAAGGAAAAACCTTGCTCGAGCAGGCACTCGAAGTCCCCCGGAGCCAAGGGTGAGATCTCCGACCGGAGACACTCAGTTCGCACTAAACAGTGCTGCAGACCGACTAAACAACCGGCGTGCTGAAGTAGACAGAAGTCTAGCTCTCAATATCAATATCATATCAATAATGCCAAATGGAGTGAAATCCCCACCTTTTATAATGCTAGCTTCTGTAGAACCCAATCAAGGCCCTCCTTCCTCCTTATTCCATGCTAGCTACCTTAGGGTCACAGAGGCTTTCATGTGGGTGTGTGATGTCTGCTTAGGCCACCCCTTTAAGTCACAACGTTCATCAACTAGGAAAGCACTTTATTTTATTAAGTTAACTAAAGGCGACAAAACTATACAAAAATGAAATATTCCAATTAGCAGTGCTAATTAGGAATATTACAATACCAGATAGATCAGAATGGACCAGTTGCAAAATATCAGATGTCTTTGTGACACTTGAGGGGAAAGGTCCCCTTGTATGCTTTCCTTCGGCACAACCCTTACATACACGTTCATGATTATTTCCAAAATCGGGCATCTCTGTCACCACCTTCCTTGCTTCGGGAAGGGCCTTGTAATGAAGGTGTCCAAACCTCCGGTGCCATAGTTCAGTTTGTCGGATAGTATCACATGTCATAGCTGCTAGTGGACTTCCTTCAATCTGGTAGAGTGTTCCAACTCTAAAACCAATCACGATAGCTTCCTTGAGATTCTTCTTCCACATGTGCACCTTCCCATCAGTGAATGCCACATTGAAACCTTTGTCTTCCATGGCTGATATAGACATAAGGTTCTTCTTCAATTTTGGTACATAGAGTACATCCTGCAAATGTAGGACTTGTCCTTGAGACAAGTGGAAGGTCATAGTCCCTGTCCCTTTCACGGGATATGTGGCATTATCTCCAAGGATAATTTCCAGATTAGTATCCTTCTCAACCATGTCAGATAGTGCTTCCTTGAACCCAGTGATGTGTCTTGAGGCACCACTATCTATCAACCAGACATCCATAGTGTCGAGCGGGGATGCAGCAGAGAGGGCAAATACAAGAATGTATTCATTTCTTTTATCAACAACATTTGACTCCTCATACTTGGAGTTTCTAGACCTTTTGAAAGGTTGATTGTTTCCGCCAGAGGGAGCCTTCCTCTTTCCTTTGGACTTGTTGTTTCTTTGATTTCCATTCCTCCGGTTGTTGTTGTTGTCATCACTATCGGGAGAATCCTTCTTGAAAGGACATTCTCTAGCATGATGACCTGGCCTATGACAAGTGAAACACTTGCCCTTCTTTCCTTGGGCCTCGACTCTTCCTTTGTTCTTTGGACCACCAAAGTTCTTCTTTCTAGAATGAGCAGCGTAGGCAGCATTTCTGTCATTTTCGTATTCCTTCATTCTTGTCTCTTCTTGCATGCATCTTGACAGTAGCTCGTCAAAGTTAGGAATTGTATCATTATTGAGAATGGTAGTGTTGAATACTTGCCATTCATATGGGAGCCCTCCAAGTGCGGTGAGTACCATCTCACGATCAGCTATTGTCTCCCCAATAGCCAATAAATTGTTCCTAATCTCGGTCAGTTTCAGAAAGTATGTTTGGACAGATTCATCCCTGCCTTTCTTCAGATTCTTCAATTGATTCTTGAAGAATAGCACCTGGTTTGCATTGTTTACTTTGAACATTTGTATCAGCTTATCATACATTTCTTTGGATGTGCCTAGCTCAGATATGTAGGCAACCAGACTTTTATGTATGGATTCCCTGATCATTAGCTTTGTTTTGATCTCCCCCTTCTTATACTTGGTTTTAGCAGCAGCAGTAGCAGTGGATGGAGGTTCTTGTATCTTACCCAGTACATAGTCCATGAGATCATGGTCTTCTAATTGAGATCTAATATCATCTTCCAAGCATGGAAGTCATCCCTTCCAGTCAGCTTGTCATCCTCCTTGAAGCCATAACTTGTGGAACTCATTTTTCTCTTTTGGTGATTGCTATAAGTTAGGGCTTGTCTTCACTTCACCTCTGATACCATGTAAATTTATGTAGATGTTCTATGCTTGATGCAACTTTACTTTTATAACAGCAATCACATAAACAGTTAAGTAAAATTGCTGATAGAACGTACCAGTGGATTTATAGAAGACAAACTAGAAACAGGAGAATGTGTTGGTGCATTACGGCGGTCAGCAGGATGCTTCAACCACCAAAGTCTTCTTGGTCGGCCAACCCAGAATGTGTCACAACAGTCCTCAAATCAGTCACCCAATCAACTCAAAGTCAACGCAGTCCAGAAAAAGTCAACGCAGGGCAGAAAAAATAAAGTCAACGTAGCTCCAACTTCGGTCAACCTTTTGACCTCGATTTTTGTGCCAATGAGTACAACCTTCAAAAATCGAACTCTCCACAAAATTTCAGCCAATTCGGACCATGCGCTGACCAAAGTCAACGCTGGTCAAACTTGCCCAGAAACTCTAACTGCAGAAAATTTGCTGCAGTAAATTTCGTCCTTTTTACTGGAGTAGATTTCGTCCTTCTTCTCATGTGGGAGATGGAATTGCTTCTCAGATGCTCGTATATAATCAGAGGAGAAGATGTGTGATGTTGAGTGAGGAAATGCTCTCCAACGTTGACTGTGTTTATATCCATCATTGAGGTGTGTGACACATTTGCTGGGGGTGTAAAACCTTAAGGCTGACTTGCACTTAAATTTATTATAAATAATAAATTCAAAATAAATGTTCTGCTCATCAGATTAAAATCAATTTCATATCGATTTTACACCTCTCTGAAAGAGGAATCTAATACAAATATTGGAATCTTCATCTGAGCATCACAAGATGGAGTTTGGACCTAGTTGTCCAAATTTAACATCAATCTTGCTGAATATTTGGCCCCCTTGAGTTGGTTCAGAAGGTCATCAATCTGTGGGATCAGATATCTATTCCGGACAATGATCTTGTTCAGCGCTTGATAGTCAATATGGAGTCTCCAAGTCCCATTCTTCTTCTGCAGCAACACAATCGGGCTCCCACAGGGCGATGAACTCGGTTGGATGTGACCTTTCTGTAGCAGCTCCTAAATTTGCCTCTTGATTTCATCGTTCTCCAGAACAGAGCGTCGATAGATTGGTCCATTGGGTAGCGACGCGCCCGGGGTCAAATCTATGCAGTGCTTTACCTGACAGTGCAGAGGCACCCATGCAGGTGAGGTGAAGATGTCCCTGTACTCCTCCACGACCTTGTCCATCTGTTGTTGCTGTGTGGAGGAGCTCTGTCTGGAGGTCGTGGCCACAATCTTCTTCTTGCCCTGAGGGTGGATCATAAGGAAACCAAATTTCTCGGTTTGGGAAATGAGCTTACTGCATTGCTTTGCAATGTGCAGTGATCAAAGAGATGGTGGTAGGCGGTGCTAGCTCCGGTATACTTTACAACGTATTACCCAAAGTAACAATATCAACACGAGGCCGAAACTCATGCACAACATGTCGCTTCCGCAAATATGGTTGGCTTAATAATACATCACAAACTTTAAGAGGAGCAACATCAGATAATACCTCATCCGTGAAGGGCTTGATGCTGTAGGGAAGGCGACACTGCTGGCTGACGCAAAGATCCTATCTTTGGTGTATGGTTGTGGGTGTGCTGTGATCAGTAGGCTCAACCGCTTCACGATCGCTGTTGAAATGAGGTTCTTTTGGCTCCCGTTGTCGACAATGAAGTGCAATGGGGAACCCTTCACCCACATCTCAGAATGGAAGAGGCGCTCCCCCTCCTCTCGATCTTCGGGTTCTTCCTTTTGGATCTTTGTGGTGGCAATGGTGGCACTGGGCTCTGCATTGATAATCTGCTTCCCTTTGTCATTCCCCTTGTCGGGTTCTGACTCAGAGTCGGAACATGCATCTGATTCGAAAGCCTTCAGCTCGGCTACCACTTTCTTGTGTCCTTTGGCTTCGTGGTGTTTTTCTTCACTTGCGGCTTCGACGAGTTGTCTTGGGCCGCCTCGGCTTGGCCTTGTCCTTTATTCTGCGGTTTGGGGACTCCTTTCCCTTGCTTTTGTTTCGTAGATCCAATGTTTCACTTCTTCTGTTTGAATTTTTTCTCAATCTTGGCAGCATACTAGTATGTCGAGGAGATGTCGAGGAACTCCATTTTCTCCTGGATGTATCCGTGCAGACAACTGCGATACTTAAGCACCAAATGTTTCTCCGAATATTTGATCCCCAACTTTGTGTGCAGGGAATGGAACATATTCATCAGCTCATGCACATCTTGATCCCTTCGTTGCTGCAACGTAGTCCATTGTATGTACTCGTCCTCATAGCTCCCCACGGGGTAGTATTATTCCTTGATGGTGTCTCGGAAAGAATTCTAAGTGGGTGTGGTCGAGAATAGGGAGAATTCCCCCTCGTCCTTTTGCTCACAGTAGGTTTCCCATTAATCCTTGACACGAGGGGCGACTTTCAGGAGTGAAAATGTAATCTTTTCCTGATTGGAAATGTCATGAACCGAAAAATTTTCTTCTAATAGATTCAACCACCTATTTACGACGCTTGCATCTATTTGGCCCTCAAATATGGGAATGTCGAAGTCAACTTGTACCTTAAAGGAGTGGCGCCTCCAGAGTGACTGCCGGATGAAGATGTGTTGCCGGTGGGTAGTCGTCGAAGGATCTGGGCAAAGTTATCCATCATCGCGTTCCTCTGTTTCTCGAGGGCCTCCTCGAGCAATATTTTGATAGGATCTCCTGCTCCCTCATCTTTCTTTTCCTCCGCCATGGAAGGCCGTCAGGGTTTGCGATCCTGATCTTGCAAAGGGTCAACCAGATCAAACCCTAACTCTTTATACCCTGATCTTGTTGGGGACATGCAAAGAAAGATCGAGAAAGAGCAGACCTCTTTGGCACCACTGATTTGGATTTGTGCAGGAACTCAATAAATACAAAAATAAACATAAACATAGAGATGCAACAGTAAATATACTTCATTTCATTAATATCAAATAACTGAAATAAGCTTACAGATAGAATGGAAATAAACTAGCTTGGGCGATGGTAGCTTATCTCTTAGAAGAGATGTGGCTTCTACATGCCTCTGAACTGTGTTACAATGAGGCTCAAGGGCCTTTTTATTATTGAACAACGTGGGAAAAGCCTAAACATCCAAAAATGCAATATTCCCAATTAGCAGCAGCTATTTGGAAATATTAATTTTTGCTCAGATTTTGCTTTTCTAATGTTCAACCACAAATAAAGGGGTGCTGGGACCCATAACCCAACTTAGGAGAAATAAACTCCTTAAAGTCACTTAGCCAACATTTTGATTTCAGCGTAGGGTCCAGGGAGACCAAGTGACAATGCAGGGAGAGGGACAGTGCAGAGGCAACGAGGGCCAAGCAACCCAGTGGCAGCGTAGGCCAGGACAATGCAGAATAGGCAAGGCAGCGTGGCAAGGGAGGACAGCGCAACGCAGTGGGGCCCAAGGGAGAGTTAGGGTCTCAAGCATAAAAGAAGGGAGAGGCTAGCTTCTCATTCATTCTATTATGCATCTTCAGAATTTCTGTCTAACAGATGTTGAGCGCGCTTACATTGTTTAGCTAAGTCTGCAAGTGCTATTTAGCACACGAGTGTCTTCGAGCAGAGATCCCAACCTCAACCTCGGGGGACTTCAAGTGCTTGCTCAGGTGAGGAGCTTTACCTTGCATTTCCAGAGCAGAGAAAACAACATCATCCACCTAGGAGTTACACAATGTTGAGGCAGCGAAATCTCTCACAGAGATTACGCAGCTTTGGAGGAAGGCAACTCCAGGAGAGAGAGATCATCACTAGTTTCAGTTCGGGAGAAGTGTGAGGGGACCAACCCTTCACAAGTTGTCTTTTGGAGGCCAATGTACTCACCAGGAGTGCGTAATTTTCCCAAAGGGGTCAGATTCTGGGGTTAGCCTTTCCGGAATTCTTTCCTGGGTTTTTCCGGGTTTTTGGAGGAGATTTCATAGCCAGAGTTTCATAATTTTCTAAGCAAGGGAACAACCCCAAAGAGCAGCTCCATTCCAGCCAGAAGCAACATTTTCTAGCAGCAACAACTCAGGGAATTACGCACTCCAGAGAGGGAGCAACCATCCATAGCAGGGATTGGAGAGTTATTTCAGCTTGCCTTGAGCAAGCCAAGGTGCCATCATTCTGATCACCTTCTTGTACTCATTCCCTATTTCCAGTTTATCATAAAATGGCTCAACTTTCCTAAATGTTTGCAGTGTTTTTCATGTTGTCTCTCTAGTAGCTGTAGTTTTTGTTTATGTTTCTTTGTATTGCTGTTTATTTCCTATTCGGAATATTACAAAAAACCTAACCCTAGGAGATGAAGCGCCAAAACTATGGGCCCCGTTTGAGTAAACTAGTACATCAACTTCCCAGGGACGTAACTTTGGCATACAATCTCCGTTTGACGCGCACAATACCTTGTTAGAAAGATCTATCCGAGGACTACAACTTTCTACTAACCAACATTGGTCAAAGACCCATGGTGATCCCGGTTTTCCAAAAAAACATCGTTTAAGGCCTCAAAACGACTCCGGAAGTTCAGGACCCGAAAAATTGCCAAAAATAGTAAACTGTGCTACAATTAGGGAAACTGAAAAACTGAAAGAAACAATGGTGGGGGTCCAAGTGGAATAGGCGGGTGGCCACTAATATCCACTTGGATCAAAGCATCTTTTAGTTTTTTGATATTAATGAAATGAAAATTTATTTCTGCTATATCTCTGTGTTTATGTTTATATCTGTACTCTGTTGCCTTCCTACATAAGTCCAGATCAATAATATATATTATTATATGAGATTTGTGAACTTTATAGTACCATTGAGTCCATGTTTTTAAATATGAGAATTTAAAATATGTTAACTTAATTATTTATATATGTTAAATTTATAACATGTTAAGCTCATTATTATATGTAAGTCAGACATTGTGGATAACCTCAAAACCTATCAATGATATTAGTCCTATAGTCGACTCTCTTGTGACCTATAATCTATACACGCATCAGGGTCAGATGGTTTAATTGGTACTTGTTAATTTCGAATCCCTTCTCATGGAGCACAAATATTTGTGGTTCACTCCATCTATCTCGTAATCAAATTTCTTGCAATTTAATCGGATTTAGGAATCTCATGCGATCACCCTCCTCAGTGGACAACTTGACACATGGGCTTAGTGGCAACTTGTAGGTTATTCTGTTGATGCCTTGAATAACATTGAAATTTGTGCCGAACTTGTATAAAAGTTTGGTGAACCTTGACTAGGGCTTTCAGATTCGCTTGAATTCAAACCTCAAGCTTCAAACTCGACAAACTTTGTGACTTTGTTTGGTTCATTACAAATAATAATAATAATGCTAGTGATAATATGGACCCAAAGTTAATATTATATAATATGTACTAACACCTCTAATGAGATATGTTGGGAAAGTGTTTAGATTGGCCTTTGTATTGAATTGGGATATTGCATTCTCTTCATGTTTAATGTTTCTTTGTATCATATTGAATGATTTCAGTGGTACAAGGTCATTTAAGTGTTTGGATTGGTCATTGGAATGAATTGGGATATTGCAATCTCTTCATGTTTAATGTTTCTTAGTATCATATTGAATGATTCAGTGGTGCAAGGTCAACTTAAGTCCATTTTTTTTCTCCTATACTTCAATCTTCATAGTTAATATTTTCAATTCTTGATACTTGTGTAAATTTTTCTTATCATGAGAACAAGGTGACTCAATATCCAATAAACACACTATCAACTAATACTATTTAATTGTTCAAATTTAAGGGATGATTTTTCATGTTTTTATTTTATATTAATTTTTTACTTTTGCAGGGACGGGTGGCTTTGGTCATGTTGTATTATGTAAAAATAAATTGGATGGTCGTCAATATGCAATGAAAAAGATTCGTCTTAAAGATAAAAGTCTATCAGTTAACAACAAAATTTTGAGGTAAAAAGTTGATTTGAATGGTGTCATTATTATGGTATCATTAACATAGATAGCATATGAAATTGTGAATGGTGTTTGATACTCTATATTCTGAAGGAACTACCTAGGTTTTTGCAATGGTCATTGAAGGGACTGTTGAGTATTAGCTGGAATTTAACGATATTTTTGCACTTCGAACACTTTTACTTTATACTCTGGATTTATTTCACTGTTGTCTTTTACATGCCTATAGATCCATGGATAATAGTAGTTGTAGTTTTTTGTTGAAAATGTGATATTCTTAAACACATTACATGAAAGTATTCTAAGAGATTAATTAGTCTTCTTTTTGAAGAGTTGTGAGATTTTGTCTTGACTCCTAATCTCTAGTAGACAATTATTTTGAGATATAAATAGATAGTGATATGTTTCCAAAGGGAATAAATTGTTGAGAATTTGGTAGGGCAGTGTTTAATTCAATTCTCTTCTGGATAACTGCTTGTGTTATACTTGTTATGCTTCTATTACTTAGATCATATCTTCATTAGCTTATTATGTCTTTCATCAAGTCAGTTATCAAAACACAAGAGACACAGATTTTTGGCTCTTCAAGCCAGGGCCAAAACCTCTCCCTTTTGGAGAGGAAAACCCGTAAGTAATTCTTCTTATAGATCTTCAATTGACAAGTACCATTACCATGACCTAGACCCTTGACCTTAGTATGCTTTCCAAGACCTTGTCACAACTCTTCTAGGCTCCTTAGGTTGATCTTCCTTCCTGCACCGAGCTGGACCAGTACTAGGGAGACTCTGTTCCTTTTCCAGCAGTCCTTCCTGATGTGCCTTCTGTTGTTCCTCTTCAGCCTTTAGGAGATTCTTCTTTGGTCTTCTTTTAAACCAAATCCAAGATCCTTCCTTCTCTTAATGCTTCGTATAAGGTTCCTCTGTTTTGCTCCCAAGATCCCTCCTTACACACTGTATACAGACTTGATTGTTGCTTAAGTGATCCTTAGATTGCCTTCTTTACTACACTTGTCTCACACTATAATTGTAGATTTATTACCAAGATGAAAAGACCCTACACCGAACATATGAGAGCCCTTTTTCTCTTCACTGTATTCATTATGAAGACCGAACCTAGTTGCACTCTCCAACAGAAATAAGGAGTTACGCTAATGAAAAGTTGAACACGTTAATTTGAATATGCTTTCTACACCCGAGGTAAAAAAGAAGTTAGATAAGATAGATAATTTTTTGTTTTGTTTTGTTTGGTTTTTAATAGGAATGAGTACATTCTACTAGGCACAATCTTTAACTTTTTAGAAACGATTTCCACTATTCCACCATTAGTAGAACTACTTCATAAATGGCACATTGGCAAACAATGTCTAAGGAGACTTGAACCCATGCTACTTGGGACACAAATTGTGAACCATACCACTTGATATAAGTTCTTTTGACATATAGATAGATTAGGTTTATTAATGACCAACCAATGAGCTAAAGTAGGTCAAAAAGACTGCTTAGTGCACAAGGGGTGATACATAGTGGGAGTGTGAAGTCCATTCCTATAAAATAAAAGTTCACAGCTGAATTTTAAGATCTAAGTTCCAATATATCGATGCCAACAAGAAATTCAATGCTTTGGAATAGAGGATGACGAAATAAGCCTCAAGGCTCCAAGTATTTATTGTAGAATGAAAGAGAGGGGGCTATCTCTGAAGTTAAATGTGTAACTCTCCTACCATCAAAGACTGAATGAATGAATTTATATATAGATAGATGTCTGGTTGGAAAAGTTGGAATTGGTTCGGGGGTGTTTTGCTGTTTAGAAGTTGTGATCTGTTGTTGGGAGTTGGTGGAGGGGGCTACCTGCTACTTGGGTGTAAACTGTCTAGAGACCTCAATCAACAACTTTGCACGGTCTCATTGTTGGGGGATGTGTTGCCACCTGGGATTTGACAAATATGGAGGTTGAATTGGTGTTATTCTTAGGTTGCTTCTTGGTGTTGGGAAGGCAATGATCTGAATTTCGAAATTGCGTGCTCATGATATTTGTAGCAAAGGATTGAAGAGAAGTGCACTTCACTTACATCAGAAAAAATCTAAAATATGATAGAATGAAATAGGGTTTACTCATTCTTGTTATAATGTCACCATAATATATACACCTTCACTAGGAAACATTTGATGATTTCAATTCACTCTTTGGCTTACTTCCTCCTGTGAAAAAATCTGAATATTACTTATGCAGAAACCCTACTGTTAAATCTGATTATACTTCTCCCACTTAAACAAGTTATTAATCTGAAATATTCAGCATTAACATCGAATTAAACACATTAACGGTCTACACAGATACAAATCTAAACTGAATACATGCACAATGACAAAGTGACACAGGATTTTTTGGACAACTGTCCCCGCAAAAACCCAATGCGGGAAAACTAGTCTTCTGGCTACTGGAGGGTTTATATTATTAAGTAGATTCTAAGTACAACAAATCTGGGCACCTTACTGGTTAACTCGATAGAGAAATACAAAATCTGCAGCAATACCTCTGTTCCGGAGACGGAAAACTAGATTGATTCACACCCTCAAAAGGGATTTACAGAACTCAGCCATTTTCAGTCTTCAGAAACCCCAGTGCTGCTCTAAAGCCCTCTGCGTCAGTTCTACTAGGCTGTGGCTGCCCTTGCGCTGCTCAAGAAGGGCCTGTGTCACCCTAGATTGTGTTACGCTGCCCTGGCTGGGCCTGCGTCAGCCCTGCTGACCTCGTGCTGCCTATGCGCTGTTAATCAAGGTTGTCATTGATGTCAATATGGCATTGACCGAGATGTCAATATTGTTGAGATGCATAGTACCAGATGATAATGTCATGACTCTTGTTTGACAAGGATGCCATCAATGAAGGGGTCAACCCATGAAGATGTCAAACCACTAATGAAGAAGTCGCAAGAAGTCCTTGAACTAGCTATAATGTTGCATGTACCTTGATGATCTAGACCTTAACTCTTTATGACATATGGAGCCATACACTTGATGATGTCATACACTAAATTAGCGACCACTAATTATGATGGCACTTGATGAAGGTTGAAAGACTAGATGATAACGTGGAAGATATCATTTGATGGTTGGAATACTATTTTGAAGTTATCCTAATGACGTTGCACTATAACATATCACCGTACAATTAGGTGATGACATGGATGATACACTCATTGCTGGACACTATCATGATGACGTGGATGTCCTACATGTTCCTATGATGATGAAGAAGCCAAACAATGGAGAAGCCATACTGTCCCAAACATTTCTCGTGCTGTCCTAAAATTTTTATGCATAAAATTTAAAGACAGTCCTAAAGAAAAATAAAATTTTCCACCTTAGAGACATCTTTTCTCAATGGGACCTAGACCATCTTAAAGAGGATTTTTTCCTCTTTCCAATGAGCCTTTACTTGCCCCGAAATTCCAAATAGTTTGTGAGATATTGAATTTTCAAGTTAAAAAATATTTTTTTGACAATGAGCCGACCTGCACCTTGTCTTTCAAGTCGGCCTCCATACAGTGACGTGTCTCTTCATCTTGGCTTGTAAAAAATACTATATATAAGGGTTTCGGAACTCATTCTCAATCATCCACCTTGGCTATTATCACAAAAGTACCACAACAGCTCGGATAAAGGAAAAGATAAGGCACAGGAACGATTTAAATAAGTTTTGGGTCTAAACTATTATTGCAGTAACTCAGATTATACCCTTAAACTTTGGACTGTGCAGACCTGAAGTTGCATACCTCTGAACCAAACCTCAGATCTGTTGAGTGATAGCTACATGACTTTGGACTTGTTTGGCAGCCTTGGACAAGAGATAGGTACATGACTTCAGACCTTTTATTATTGCAGTTGCCGGAGTTAAGGGTCAGCACCGTTGGACTTGTTTGGGTTTTCCAGATTGCAGTCTCAAGACTTTTCTGTGGTGAATATTTATTATACCTCGGAATTGTGGCATAAAGTTCAGAATTTGAAGTTCGAATCTGTGGGTTACTAGATTGATCTAAGGCCAGTAACAAAATGTTGTTGTATTTCATCATTTGAAGTAAAGGTTCCTGCTCAATAAGTACATATTGTCATCCTCAAGCAGTAAGAGATAAAGGCAGCCTTGAAAGCCTTTGTGCAACAATGTTCAAGCATAAATGATGTAGTCTCATATAATCTTATTTGAAGTAAACATGAAAAATACCTTCTATGCTTTGTGGAGTTGACTGTCATCTTTGGAGTAGAATTGTAGAAGCCGCTTTGCAGCAGACATTGAAGAGTTGACACCTTGTTGAGGCAGTCCCTAGTGCATGGTTGAAGCAGACTTGGAGGCCATCTTGACATTGTGGAGCTTCCTGTAGAAGGTGTTTACAACAGTCTTGATGGTGCATTGTTTATAAAGTTTTATCTTAGCCATAGAACAGTTTGTGCACACTTTTGGAGCAAGGTTGAAATCCTTGTCAAGGCAGTCGTAGGAAGTTGTTGTTGAAGAGTAGCATCTAGTAAGCTTGTAGAAGCAAATCTTGAAGACATACATTATTGGAGCAGCCATAGAAGTCTTGCTGAAGAAGACTTGAAGTTTTGGAAAGACAGATTGGAGAGAATTTTGTAGACCCGCCTTGAAGACCATGATGCATTGAAGCCATCATGAGGTAACCTAGGTAACCTAGGAGAAAGTGTTTGGGTACGATGAAGAGCAGTGGTGACACCTTCTAAGAAGAAAAGGTTGTCATTGATGATGTGACATGGAGACTAAGTGAAGGCATTGCTGAAGATTGTTAGGGCTCATTGAAGAAGACTTTGGGAGCCATGAAGAATAACCAATGATATTTTGACGAAGTGAAGTTGCAGGTTGGAGCCTCATAGAGACAAGGTCGGTGCCTTGGAAGATAGGGTTGGAGCCCTAGAAGATAGGAGTCCTCAAGAGACCAGGTTGGATCCTGTACCAGAGATAGGGTTGGAGCCCTAGAGGTTGGTGCCTCAAACTGACAAGGTTGGAGCCTTGGGAAGTCCAATTCGGTGCTTGGCATAATACAGGTTGGAGCCTGGGAGATTGAAGATTGGTGTCTTCATCTAGGGTTGGAGCCCTACACAAATATTGTACTTAATTTATGAATATTAATAAATGCATTTATTCTTAGTGTTCATTTGTGCTCTAAATATAAGTGATCTAACTGGTAAAAATAACAATTGGAAAGAAATACTGATTCACCCCCCCTCTCAGTATTTCCAACAATTGGTATTAGAGCCAGTACCTTCACTCAAAGCCTAACAACTTGAAGGTTGATCATTAGAACACAAATGGGAAAACCAAGGAAGAAATTCTCCAATCGTCCTAAAGATGTGTCTTCCTCAACCATCGAAATTGAAGTCAATCAATTTGTGAAGGCTCCATTGTTCAATGGAAATTTCGATATATGGGAGGCAAGAGTGAGAAATTTCTTGAAGACTCAAGGAATTGAAGTTTGAAAATCAGTGATTACTAATGACAAGATGGACGAAGAATCCAAGGAGTACAATACAAGAGCAATGAAGACAGTTTTGAATGGGTTACCAAATTCTGTGAAGGCCAATTTTGAAAGATGTTCGTCAGCAAAAGTCATATGGGACAAACTTCATGATCTTCACTCAACAGGAGCGTTGACAATGATCTCTAGTCAAGAAGATGATGAAAAACAAGAAAGAAGTCCAGAATCCATCAACAAAGCTGAAGATAAGAGAGATGACAATAAGGCTAAAGAAGACCTAGAAGATGAAGAGAACAAAGAAGACTATGAAGAAGATCTCCTGAATAAACTTATGGCTTCCATGGAAGAGATTAATGATTTGAAAAAAGAAAATGAGGAACTTAAGAAGAAAGCAGAAGATGGTAACCAAGACAAGACAAGGAAGGAATTTGACTTTGTCAAGCTTCAAGTACAAGAAAGGAATGAGGAGCTCACCAAACTTAAGGAGGAATTTCATCAAAACAAAAGAAAGGATCATGAAGAAGTCATATCTATGATAAATCAATCGGATAAGGCAAAGAAAAGGGAAGAAGCTTTGACAAGCCACCTTGAACAAAGACATAAGAGCTTGAACAATCTTGAAGCAGAGATTGGTCAATACAAGGAATAGGTCTCCTCTCTTAGATCTCAACTAGAAGAAGCAAGGAAACAAGCACAAGGAGCCGAGAAGGTGATGGAAACTTTGGCATTTATAGAAGGACAAGTTGATGAAGCAGAAAATGAGAAAAACACCATGATATGCCAATTAGAAGAAAAGGCTGAAGAAATCTTCAAACTAAAGTCATACATCAATCTTCTCAAGGCCGAAGCATGTGAAGCTACAAGAATAAAAGAAGAAATGGGGAGCAGTCTAGCAAAGAAGAATGAAGAAATCTTCATAATGAAATCAAATATCATCTCCCTTAAAATCGAAGCACATGAAGCAACAAGGATGATGGAAGAAATGAAGAAGCAACTAGTTATGAAAGATGAAGATTGTGAAAAGTTGAAAGGAGAAATTGTCTTTCTTAAAATGGAAGTTGACTTGCTGAATAAGAACTTGAAAAGCTCTCAAACCCTAGATGATATCCTAAGTCATCAAAGGTCTCCCCTTGATAAATCAGATCTTGGCTATGCAGGTGAATCCTCAAGCAACAATGATAATGCTTCAAACAACAAAGATGTGAGGAACCTAGAAAGAAATGTTGATGCTCCCAGTTCCAGCAAAGGCAAGGAGAAGAATCAAGACAATGACAGAAGAAATTATACTCCAAGGAGACTTGCAGATGGTGTCAAGAATACAAAAGGCGATGAATATCATCAAAGAATCCCAAGGAAAAAAGACTTCAAAAGTACTTCAAGGAACTCTTCATCTCCCAGGTATAAAATTATATTTCTTGGATATTGCTATTCTTGTACAAACTTTGGGCACGTGGCAAAAGATTGTAGGGCATATCACAAAGACAAATATAATGGTCCCTGTCAGTCTTCTAGAAGAAATTTTGCAAGAAGTCATGATTACTCATTCATGAACAAAATGGAGTGTTTCAATTGCCATAACATTGGACATATGGCACGTGAGTGTAACTTGACTTGGGTTCATAAAACCATGACAACCAAGCCAGAGAAGAAAGTTACACAAGTATGGAGAAGGAAGCAAATTGGGTCCGAAAGTATCTTGAACACTCCAGCGAAGAACACATGTTGTTGACTTGATGAAGGCATCCTTGGTATTCCAAGTATTTGATGGTGAGACTCTGCCAAAAAGAGACCATACAATTAGGGTTAGATTTGTGATTCTTGAGCTTATGATTCTTAAGCATTCTTGTAGAAGCTATCAGTGAATGGGCCTGGAGTATAAAAACTCTGGTAAAACTGATAAATATATATTATTAATGATGAAAAGATGAGATGATTACAATGAGGGATCGCCTGGGCTTTAAATATAGCCTCAAGGTGTCCCTTGGTGAAGAGGCATGATCTTTGATCATGCCCTTCAGTTAATAACCTAAGATAACTAATCTAACTAATAATTAATAAAATATTCATAACATTGCCCCTCTCTTAAAGATGCTTTGTCCTCAAAGCATATGTAATTGATGGACAACGTTGACGAATGTCTGGTTTTCTCAAGCGATGAGCTCTTGCGTCCCACATTTTAAAAAGATCGTGAAACAGCATCTCGAGCTCCATCTGTTGGTGATGTGGATAGTGAAACGATCTGATATCGACAGAGTTGGATACTGTCTTGACTTCTATTGGATGTTTGATTTTCCTAGCAGAAGGCACCTTTATGGGTAAATCTTGGAATACTTTTTCATGTTTCCCAGCTATTCCTTGTTCTTCTGGTGATTTTTTGTGATTCCTTTTTAGATTTAGAGGTAAGTTACCAACAATTATTGTCTGATGTAACTTCTCCTCATCATCACATGCTTCATTCTTAAAAACCATATCTGCTTCATCACCGAAGGCCTCAACAGCTTCTGTCATTATATCAGTGGCTTCGGATGTGTTTGTCGCTTCACATGTTTCGTTCAATTCTGGGGATGGAACATTTTGTTGTTTATAAACATCTGTATCTTCATGATGATGTGGGAAATCAGTTTTTTCCTGATGCTCTTCTGAGTTCCCTGAATCTGCGGAATTGTTTTGGTGATTTTGTTCCATGTTAGGAGATATTGGGGATTGTGTCTGACTTAACTTATCTATTTTATCATTTAGCTTACTGTAGAGTTCTGTCATATTGTTCATGATCGCATTAAATTTCTGCAATATTTTGTTCTCCTTGTCCTTAGTCTCCAATTTGTTTTAACCATATTTGCCTTTTTATCTGATCAATCGTCATCATTGATAAAGACATACTGATATTTTTATTTTTTATTTTATTTTATTTTTTTTTGCCAGTTTTCTCTTTTTCCCTTTTTTTTTTAAAAATTAATTAATTAATTAATATTTAATTAATTAATTAATAATTTTTTTTTAAAATTAATTAATTCATTAATATTTGATTAATTAATTAATTAATAATTTTTTTATTTTTATTTTTTTTAATAAATTATATAATTATTATATATATAATTTATTAATTGAAATTATATAATATATAAATAATTATATATTTATAATATATATATATATATATATATATATATATATATATAATTATCAATTTTTTGAAAACTATATAATATATAAATAAAATATATAATTATAATATATATTTATATAATGGTCAATTTGAAAACTATATGATATATATTTATATAATTTTAAAAAAAATCGTTTTTAAAACTATGGTCGTTCCGTTGAAAAGGCACGACTTTAAACTGTGCTTGTTCCGATAAAAAAAACACGCCGTTTCCTACATACACCTGCTCAGAATTTTTTTTAAATGAATCGAGTTTGTCCACCTGTTCACGATTACTGCTCAGAATTTTTTTTAAACGAATCGAGTCTGGTAACTGTCCACCTGTTCACTGTTTCACGGTTTCTTTTTAAAACGTAAGTTGTTTGTTGGGCGGAGTGCAGAAAACGTGTTTTATTTGCTTTTAAATGATAGTGCAGGCGGATCGGTCGATGGATGTGCGACTGTGTTACAGACACACGTTATACGTTGAATGACAAACAGTGATATGAGATTCAAACAGTGATTTCCACAGCGGGAGGCGGAAGTGATTTCACTGGTTTACTATTATGATAAGACTGTTTTTCTGTCCGAACGTGCTATGGTAAGATCCAAGCTTAACAAGACTCCTGAAAGCGATGACTGTCCTCCACAGTTCTGTTTCTGTGTACTATTTGTGGTCCTAGTTTCTTTTACAGCTACCACAGATTTGCAAATAGGAGGGACTGCACACCGAGCTGTAAAAGAATATAGAAGAATTAGCCCAAAAAATGCCCAATTAGTGGTTTCAAAATCCTTTTCGGACTCTTCTTATTTCTCTCTGAATTTCTGTGATCTTCACCGAAATTCTGTAATTCCTACCAATGATAATTATAGTGGGTTGGGTCAGCGTGCAGGTGGGAAGGGCTGCTGGACTGTGAGATATGTGAGGGGAGAGAGTGAGCGTTGAATGTGAGGGTAAGTGTTGAATGTCAGGGAGGGAATTATGAGCAAAGGCAGAGTGGGAGTGAGAGAGCAGAAGGGTTAGGTAAAAATCTGCAATTTTTTTGGAATTTCCTTTGATTCCTAATTTCTGGTGATCACACAGATCCCGAAGAGCGATGGCTCTGATACCAATGGAGTATAAAAACTCTGGTAAAACTGATAAATATATATTATTAATGATGAAAAGATGAGATGATTACAATGAGGGATCGCCTGGGCTTTAAATATAGCCTCAAGGTGTCCCTTGGTGAAGAGGCATGATCTTTGATCATGCCCTTTCAGTTAATAAAACCTAATATAACTATATCTAACTAATAATTAATAAAATATTCATAACAGGGCCCTATGAAATCCTTGATGAACCACACATGGACAATCATCTTTTGATAGATTATCTCTCGGGAGCAACTCCATTGAAGACCATAATCCTTCACTCATCTGATGGACCCTTGTTGAAGATGTCTTCCACTTGATCACAAGGCAAAAAGAAGAGCTAGCAGAGGTCACGGAGGTAGGGGGAGTTGATTGACCATTTAGGGGGAGCAAGTTCATTGAAGAGCACCATGACAATGAAAGCAAAATACCTATGAAGAACTATTATTGATGAGGAAAATATGATGAAGAGACACAACTTGATAGGGGGAGTACTTGCGCACCCCATTTGCCATTGATGTCAAAGGGGGAGAGAATGTTGGAAGGGCAAGAATATAACCATCAATGACAAAAGGGGAGATTGTTAATCAAGGTTGCAGCAATTGATATTACTTCTCCTACTTGATAAATTATGCAAGTTATTTACTGTGTTCTACATCTAAATAAGGAAGCAAATACATTGCAACCTTCACTAAATAAACTGCGGAAAATAAATGCGGGAACAAGATCTAAGCAAGAAAATTAAACACACATGACACCGTTATTTTTGGACTAATGTCCCCATAAAAACCTAATGCAGAAAAACCGGTGCAACATCTGAGGGTTTGTATTATCAAGCAGAAGTTTCTGAATACAATTGGATACCCAAATTTGGCTATCCATAGAGAATTTGACTGACAGAAAATTAGTGAGGATTACCTCACACTAACACTGGAGGTCCGACATTGACCCAACACTGAACTGGACAGCCCCACGCTGCCTCTGCGCCACTCTGGCTGGGAACTGTGTCACCTCCTTCTGCTAGCTGGATGCTGATCTTCAGCGCCTCTGCTCTCACACCCCGACACTCCGGCACTGGATTTGACTGATCCTCAGCAAAACTTTGGATCTCGTTAAGGCTTCAGCGCTACCTCTACGTGGCACTGTGCTGCCCAACGCAACCCCTATGTCGGCTCTTCTGTGTCCTCTTCTCTGCCTTCTCTGCGATGTATTCTCGCCTCCGGAAAAGATCTTCCAGCTGGAACTATCATTGCCCCTCACTGCAATTGAATCAACTCAATGATCTCTCCGGCTGCTATGCGTTGCTCACTTGAGCAATTGATCTCTAGACTCACTCTGTGTATTTTCGAAATGTCCAACGAAGTACTTGTTATAATCTTCTCGTTGGATAACCAACAACCCAGATTAAAACATAATCAATGGCTTAGATCATATTGGCTCGATCTCTGTCTTTTTCTAGAAGTTTCACACCCAGTTCTATTAATATACTTTAATTATTTTAATTCCCTAAGTTTAGACTTAGGCTCTCATTAAAAATAATTAATTATTTCAATAAAACCCCATCCTGGTGGAATTTCCCAAAATGCTTTCTGGGTATTTTGGACTACATGTGTCTAAGCCTCCCTGCAAAATTTGAGATTTAGAGCACATCCGATGCTACCCGAAATCAACACTTGACTCTATGAAAAACCCTAGAAGCACTCAATGGGTGCTTGACCTCTAAATAAAATAACCTTGAGCATGAAGCCCATGCTACAAAAATAACAATAATAATTTTTCTTCCTTTTTACAATATACAAGAATCAAGAGTACATTTCATGTTTATGAAGACCGAACCTAGTTACATATTTCAACACTAAACTATCAAAATCATTTTGAGTTCACACTCGGCCTAGGCCACACCAACCCTTAACATGGTTGGTTTTGTGCCCATAGGGTTTCGAACTTGGGACCTTAACACAAGGAGTGCCTTAATAGTGCACCTTGCCACTATCCGGTCTACACCCCCATGATAGACTCTCATGTGTTACTTTCTATTTGTTACATTATGTTAAATTTCAGATCATGACATGCAGATTCTGCACTTAGAAGCTAAACCCTTAAGCCTAGGTAGATTAAAACTTTAAGCATCAATTGAAACAATATATTTGAACCAATTTAGTCTACCAATAAAAAATGTTGAAAATAAGGACATTGGAAATTTAATAGATATATTCCATGCCTTACCTCTTGAATTCATTCTCTCCCAAACTTTCTCCATTTCTTGCTTCTATTTCCCTGGCATCTTTTTCATCCCATCTGGTTAAATATTTTCTTTCCCATCATTTTCAACTTCATTTGAATCATATCCTACAAAATCATAAAAATCCTACACATTGGATATATGTGATATAGCCAACTCTTCTAGTAGTTCTACTTCATATGCATTTTTCCAAAATCTTCTACATGGTTCAATCTTTTTCATATTCAACTTACTATATATTCCATTGAGATAGTGGTCCTTAATTTTCATCATCAAATCACATTCTTGGAATGTCTTGAATCTTCTTCCAATGTTTGCTTGTCTCTTATGTCTTCTTCCTTCCTTTCTTAAATTCTCTTGAACTTATGCATGAATTTTTTTCATATTTTCATGAAAGGTTTGTTGCCGTTTGGCGTTATCCTTTGGGTTTCCAATAACCTCAACCACTAACTATTGGTATAACTTTATCACACCTCAATCACCCATTCAGCCGCTGCCTTAATCCAACTTTTCTTTGTCATAGTTAGATATAAGTTCATTTGCCATTTGCATTGTGTGCCACCATTAGCATGGAAAACATTCTTAGCTAATGTTTGTGAAATACCTCGAAAATTAAATTTGCTAGCTGAAAAAGTTGAGTTTTTTTCCTCAAATAGCAAATAAACTGTATTTGACATTATTAGCCAAAATTTGCAAAGTTTAATAGCAAGCAATGCTTAATGTTAATTTTCAGTTGTTATATTATTTATTTTATAAAAACATAAAATTTAGTACTTATGCTATATGTTTGTAGAATATTGCTTTGCTTCGGGCACTCCTAACCATGAGTTATACTATAACAAGTATGATGACTATTTTGCACTTTTAATTAGAATGCATATGTGCCCTTCCAATTGTCATGCATTGTAAATGGTTTTAAATATTTATAATTTGGGCTTTAATGGCATAAGAATGATTCGTTTATATGACATTTATCATCAATGATGAATTGCAGATAAATGAATACCTTTGCAGAGTAGTGATCGTGTTTTGAAAAGTTAATAATGCTACTTTTAAATCGATGGACATATACCTTTTATTGTAGCGAATGATTTCCATTTCTAATATTTTCAGGGAGGTTGCTACACTTTCACGTTTGCAACATCAGCATGTAGTTCGCTATTACCAGGTTTGGTCTATTTCTGCTGTAAACATTGAAGATAAATTCATTTTTGAGTACATATCAAGCCTTTCCAACAATAGTAGGATGCCTTATATGGTTTCGAGAATCACTTTATACAAACATGATTATAAAGATACACTCATACATGTATATATACATATATATCTATACAACACCGAGCCATGCAAATGCCTTTGTATAATTGGTTTTACATATACACATAAATAAGGATGAATCTTTACAGGCATCCAGGCATCCATCCGCTAACAAAACTGCATCTCATCTCTTTTGGGCCTTGTTGTCCTCTAAGATAATTATAGGTTAATTAATTATGCTAGAGCATCTAAAATATTTTGTTGTTTTAAGAGTTTTTTGGGTGATCAATGTTATGAGCAGATTTAAAGTAGGTGCTTAAACCTTAATAACACTGAACATTTTGAAAGGGCTGATTCTTTACTTCTAAGCAGTAATTTGATTTTAAAAGTGTGTGAAGGCAGAGATGTAAGAAGCTATGATGTGCTAAATATCAAAACTGAAATTTAGGTTAATCATAAGAAAGAAAGCTAATAAACAATGTTTACAACTCAACAATATATATTTAACTTTATGAAGATGGCTGACAATTTATAGATGCAGAGGGACTTATAAAGACAAATAGTCCAATAAACCAATCTCTCAAATAAATGATAACTTCAGAGGGAATTTAGGATAGAATGTTTGAAAGAAATTCCAGAATCCTTTCATTAATATGCAATGATCTTCAGTTTGATACAATTATGCTTTTAGAAAATCTCATCCAAAGGTTCAACCCTTTACAATTTGTTTTGTGAAAGTATTTATACAATTTTCTTCAAAAGATCTAGATTCAAATATCTAGATACTTTTGGAAATATCCAAAACTGTTTATCAAAACAAAAATGCAAGAATATAGCAATCTGAAACTAAACGAGCTGCTGGATCTAAAATAAAGGATTTCTGGTGATGACTGGGTCTGGAAAATAGGAGTCTTAGTTGCTGAATCTGTCCTGGGTACCTGTTGACTGGTCATTCTAATAATCCACACAGTTTTTCCCATTTGTCCTGATCTGGTAGTGAAAACCTTCTCAACTTTCGATAGATTTCATCTACCTCTGTGTATCTTTCGAAAGTGGGTTTGGTAAAAAACAAATGAGGTACTCCATGTTTGATTGACAAATCCAAGCCGAGTCCTTCCCTAAATGCTTTGCTTGTAATGCTCCCTGTAACCTTTGCAAATTTTGACCTGTCCCTGGCAATTTCACATAATTTTGTTTGATAATCTTCCAAATGGACTAATTCATCTCTCATAACTTGAAGTCCAGGAAGACCTTTTTGATGTAAACCAT
Organism: Pinus albicaulis; assembly: GCA_034641835.2. Lineage (NCBI taxonomy): Eukaryota > Viridiplantae > Streptophyta > Pinopsida > Pinales > Pinaceae > Pinus > Pinus albicaulis. Next base: position 229,993,621 of record CM076576.1, read on the forward strand.
AAAATTTCTTATGAAATCTCTATACCATATTCTGCAAATTTTCACACTTATTTTCTAATTGTAACATAAGATTTTTCTTAGTGAGAACTTTCCTCACTTCTAGAATGCTATATGTTTTGTCTACAATGTTCAGTTCTTTTAATTCTTCTTTAGATTTTGAATTTAGGAATTTGATAATGGCCATTGCATCACTGGGTTTAGTATCTATTTCCTTTTTCACTTTTGCAATCAGAGTGTTTGATTTGGCAAGGAGTTCACCTTGCTCAAAGATGATCTGAATAGATGGCCATATTTTGGTTAGCTCTTCATTTATTTCAATCCAGATATTCTCCTTAGCTTGTGCAATGGTATCAGGCATGATGTTTTGATTTTCTAAATATTGAATCCTTTGGGCAAGTTTGTGAGTTTTCTGTAATTTTGCTAGATAAACTCCACCTGATTTAAGTTTTTGTTCGTGCAATTTATCCAATTTCTCAGTAAGCTTTTCAATTTCTTTACCTTTGATAGCTAAATCATGTAGGAATTTACAGGGTAAGTTCCTTAGATGAAACACCAAAGGTCCACTGCTCACAAACAGATCATAGATCAGTACGCCAACATTTGACGTGGTTAAAACCCTCAAAGAGGGAAACAGTCCACGACCTGAGCCAACGTGACCACTTTAGGCAATTTATTAATGTAAAGAAAGAAAATTTACATAAGTTTCTCTCATAAACGATCACTGGACCTTCCATGCTCTTTAAATAGAGATCATGGACCAATCGGGTGTTAAGTGACATATCAAGTGTTGGTAATACTGAGGAGAGAATGAACCGTTAGATCACTACATATCGTGACTGTCGGATTATAAGTTACAAAAGTACATACTAAAGAAACACACTTTACCTACTTTACGTTAGACCAATTTATACTTAACTATTTCCCGTGTTGGAATATCTTAACATCCCCCCTTAAGAACAACTTGGGATAGGATTGAAGGATTTACAAAGGTGACACAATATGAGAAGGAAGAAGGCATTAGAGCCTATCCCCCATTAATGATAACTTTCTTGAACTCCAAGCATAGATCGAAGTTTGGTAAACTCCGCTTCTGTGAGAGCCTTTGTAAAGATATCAACAACTTGATCATTGGTTGAACAATAATGCACTTCAAGAACACGATCATGAATGAGCTTTCTGATGAAGTGTATGTGTAGCTCAATGTGTTTGCTGCGCTGATGTTGAATTGGATCTTTGCATAGCTGAATGACACTCTGATTAACACACCAAAGTGTAGTTGGACGCTATTGCTGAAGACCAAATTCAGATAGGATCTGACGAAGCCAAAGGGCTTCCTTGCTGGCTTCAGGAACACCATGACTCTCTGCTTCTGCCGAAGAAAGAGAGATGGCACTTTGTTTTTTACAAGACCATGTAATAGGTCCTAAACCAAGAGTGAATACATAACCTACAGTAGAATTTCAATCATCAGGGTCACCAACTCAATCAGAATCAGTGAAACCAAGCAACAATGGAGATGCTCCTACACTGTAATGAATCCCAAACTGAACTGTACCTCAAACATATCGAAGTATTCTTTTAGCTGCTTTCCAGTGACTTTCATGAGGTTTGTGCATAAATCGAGCATCAAGACCAATGACAGAGGAAAGGTCAGGACGAGTATGGGTTGGATGTAGAAATTTCTGAATCTTATACTTTATGCAGAAATTATTACTGTTAATCTAGTAATGCTCCTCCTACTTAGACAAGTTATTAACTGAATAAATTCAAGTTAAAATCGAAGCAAAACACATAACAGATCTCTACCAATCCTATTCTAGAATAAGTTCATGCACACACTGACGAAGTGACAGTTATTTTTGGACAAATAGTCCCCAGAAAAACCCAATGTGGGAAAACTGGTCTCTGGCTGCTGGAGGGTCTTATTATTAAGAATATTTTTGAATACACAAATCTGGGTTCCAGATCTGGAAAACCCGACAGAGAATACACTAGATCTACAGCTCACTGGCTGATCTAGGCCCAAAATAATGACTGATCCACACCCTCAAACGGGATTTACAGAACTCAGCCAAGATTAGGGCCTAGAAACCCCAGCGTTGCCCCTAAAAGCCTCTGCGTCAGCTTCTGAAGCACCTCCAACCCTCAACGCTGCTCCGGAAGGGACTGCGTTACCCCAGACTAGGTGACGCAGTCACTACGCTGCCCCTGAGGGGTATCTGCGTAACCCCTGAGGCTTTCCTGCTGAAAATCACGCAGTCCTAGGAGGAACTGCGCTGTCCTTGCTGCTGCTGCTGCTCTCCTCTTCTGCGCTGTCCTTGAGCTGATCTCTGCCTCTTGTGTATTCTAGACCTCGGGATCGGATCATCCCCTTAGCCTAAATTCCCCTCTCTGAAGCTGAAACACTTCTAAGTATTCTTAGCAAACTCTTCCCTAGAATCTCAGCTTAGCTTCAGTGCTCTGCCTCTGTGTGTCTTTACAAATGACCCCAAGCCTTTCCTTTATACTTTTCTCATTGATAAATCAACGCCCGTGATCAGATATTGAATCAATGGCTAAGATTAAAAGAAAGCTTGATCCGTGTGATTTAAGGCAATTTCATCACATGTTTAATTAAATTTACATTAATTATTTAAGTTCCCTAAGTTTTAACTTAGGAAATACACCTAAATTAATTAATTAATTTAATATCTCCTAAACCAGATGAAATTTCCCAAATCCATTTATGGGTCTTGATCACGCAATCCCTGATTGACTACAATCTGAAGAGGAAGAGCTCCATGTCTTCTCCCTTGGTGATCCTGAATGACCTCATCTGAGTCTCCAACAACATTTTCCTTTGGACAGACTTTCCCTCATACAGGGAAGTCAAGGCCTTCCAAATCTCATTAGCTGTCTTCTTTTCAGCTACATGTGGTACAATATGGTCCTTGATACCATCCATAATCAGTTGCTTGGCATGCCCTATAGCTTCCTTATGCTTCCGAAGGAGATCCGCATGTCGGTGTGGCCAGAGTCTGCTCTGCGTGGTCTCTAAGATTGTATGCCTCAAGGACAATCAGGATCCTTGCCTTCCAAACTGAAAAGTTTGAGAGGCCATCCAACCTATGTTGATCACATAGTCCATGAGGAGCCATCTGCTAAGAATGTGTCGGAACTTCCTTTTCTCTTTCCTAGAGAAATGGATCTAAGGCCCTTGGTGAAATAGGTAGCTTCTACTCCCTCTGACAACTGATTTCCCTCCTTGGAAATCTACCAAATAAACTATGATTTAGCTTCTTCTTTGATCCTTTGATCAAATTGCAAGTTTCCTTTGGCTAGAAAACTCTCTGAGAAGCTTATCTCCTCCCACTCTTTGTCACTTGTGCTAAGGCTAAAAATATGAAAACTTCAGAATTTTAACCCCACTAGCTCTTCTGAATTTCTGCAGTCTTTTCTGGATCTGACAGATTCAAATCTGAATCACATTGGCTGGCTTCAGACCAAACCAGCACTGTTTCTGACCTGCCTCTACGCGGTAATTGCGTGGGCTTGCTAGGACACAGCGCTGGACAGCGTCACCCTTCCCTCTGCGTGAGTCTGCCTCTGGAAACTGCGCTGTCCCTTTAGATCTGCGTTTCTGCTGCTTTTCCAGCTGCTTCCTGCAGCTAGAACCTTCAGTCTCTTCTGCTGGTGACCCTCCTAGATCTACAATTGCTCGATAACATGTAGAAATTTCCGAATCTTATACTTTATACAGAAATTATTACTATTAATATGGTAATGCTCCTCCTACTTAGACAAGTTATTAACTAAATAAATTCAAGTTAAAGGTGAAGCAAAACACATAACAGATCTCTACCAATCCAGATCTAAGATAAGTTCATGCACACATTGACAAAGTGACAATTATTTCTGGACAAATAGTCACCGGAAAAACACAATGTGGGAAAACCGGTCTCTGGCTGTTGGAGGGTCTTACTATTAAGAATATTTTTGAATACACAAATCTGGGTTTCAGATCTGGAAAACCTGATAGAGAATACACTAGATCTACAACTCACTCGCTGATCTAGGGCCAAAATAATGACTGATCCACACCCTCTAATGGGATTTAAAAAACTCAGCTAAGATTAGGGCCTAGAAACCACAGTGCTACCCCTGAAAGCCTCTATGTCAGCCTCTGAAGCACCTCCATCCCTCAACGCTGCTCCGGAAGGCACTGCTTTAGCCCAGACTGGGTGACACAGTCACTACGCTGCCCGGTCTCTGCGTAACCCCTGAGGGTTTCCTGCTGAAAATCACGCAGTCCTTGCTGCTGCTGCTGCTCTCCTATTTTGCGTTGTCCTTGAGCTGATCTCTGCCTCTTGTGTATTCTAGACCCCGGGATCGGATCATCCCCTTGGCCTAAATTCCCCTCTCTACAGCTAAAACACTTTTGAGTATTCTTAGCAAACCCTGCCCTAGAATCTCAGCTTAGCTTCAGTGCTCTGCCTCTGTGTGCCTTTACAAATGACCCCAAGCCTTTCCTTTATACTTTTCTCGTTGATAAATCAACGACCATGATCAGATCTTGATCAATCGCTAAGATTAAAAGAAAGCTTGATCCGTGTGATTTAAGACAATTTCATCAGATGTTTAATTAAATTTACTTTAATTATTTAAGGTCCCTAAGTTTTAACTTAGGAAATGCACTTAAAATAATTAATTAATTTAATATCTCTTAAACCAGATGAAATTTCCCAAATCCATTTCTGGGTCTTGTAGATCAAGTGTACTCTAGTCCCTCCACAAAATTTGGGAGTAAGAGCACAACTGATGCTACATCAAATACACAAAATCTCAACATTGGATACAGAAGTTGACCAACAAGTTGATGGTATAAGGTAGCATCAACCTCAGGGGAAGTACAAGTGACTGAAAGCTTGACTTCAGACTGAAAGGGAGAAGGGGCTGGCTTACAGTCTTCCATGTGAAAGTGGCGTAGAAGATCACAAACATATTTGGATTGAGAGAGGGTAATACCTTCTTTGGATTGCAAGAGTTGAAAACCAAGGAAATAATGCAAGTGTCCTAAGTTTGTCATTTCAAACTTCTTTTTGAGGCTAAACTTCACATGGTTTATATGGTTGGGATCACTACCAGTAAGAATAAGATCATCAACATAAAGAACAAGGATGATTAAGGACTTACCCACTTTCTTGGTGTAGATAGTGTTGTCAGAATGACATCTAGAAAAGCCATTATCTAAGAGAAAGCTATCCATTTTGGTATACCAAGCCCGAGGGGCTTGTTTGAGACCATAAAGACACTTCTTAAGGCGACAAACAAGGCTACAATCTTTTTGGATAAAGCTAGGGGGTTGTTCCATGTAGATTTCTTCATGCAAGTTCCCATGTAAGAAGGCGGATTGAACATTCATCTGATGGACTTCCCATTTAAAGGAGGCAGCAAGGGAAAGAACAAGGCATATAGAATTCATTTTGGCAACTGGGGAGAAGGTTTCAGTATAGTCAATGCCTTCAACTTGTGAAAATCCTTTAGCAACAAGACGAGCTTTATGTTTATCCACTTTTCCATCTAGTCCAAACTTTGTTCTTTAAGCCCATTAGCATCCGACAAGTTTTCTTCCCTTTGGAAGAGGAACAAGATCCCAAGTATTGTTTGCCAATAAGGAACGATATTCTTCATTCATAGCGGCATCCCAATCTGGATGACCTGAAGCTTCTTCAAAGGTATCTGGATCATAATTTTTTGGAACTTGAACCATAAAGAAGAGGCTCTGTCGTATTGAGAACGTGTACAATGTTGATCTGCAGGGTCACCTGCAAGAGAACTTGCTGCATCCCGAGTAGAGCGGACCCATTTTGAAAGCTGTGGAGCTAAAGGAAGATCCTGAGGAGGTGGAGGAGGATTTTCATCGTCGCTGTCATCATCTGAAGTAGAAGGAATGTTGTTAGAAGTAGAAGAGATAGAGAGAGGTGGCACATATGCCGAATCAGGCTCGCAGGCCAAAGGTGGCACACTCGCCAAACTAGGCTCACAGGCCGATATATTTTCATCAAATTTTACATCGCTTTTAATGATTACATTTTTGGATTTGGGTTGAAGAAGTCTATATCCTTTGACATCTTCAGAATATCCAATAAAAATACTTTTTTCACTCTCAGGTTCTAAGGCTTTATGTTTATCATTTGGAATATGGGCCCAAGCTTCACTTCCAAAAACACGAAAGTGACTTACATTTGGTTTGATTGAGCTCTAGGCTTCTTTTGGAGTGATATTCCTTAAAACTTTAGTAGGAGTGCAATTTACTATGTAATTTGCATAGTAATTGCTTCTGCCTAAAAATTAAGACTAAGTCCTTTAGATTGAAGCATACAATTAGCCATTTCTTTTAGAGTGCGATTCTTCCTTTCAACTGCACCATTTTGTTGTGGAGTATACATAATAGTATGTTTCAATTGAATGCCATGCTCAGTGCAAAAGTTGATAAATTTGTTGTTAACATATTCTCCTCTATTGTCAGATCTTAACTAAAGAATTTGATGTCCAGATTTTTTCTCAACAAAGGCCTTAAAGGCCAAGAACATGTTAAAAACTTCACTCTTGAGTTTTAAGAAGTATACCAAAGTGCGTCCAGAAAAATCATCAATGAAAGTTGAGAAGTACTTGTAGTTAGAGAAAGAAACAACTGGAAGTGGACCACATAAATCACTATGCACAAGCTGAAAAGGGGCTGAAGCGTGCCAAGAGGCATATTTGTCAAAACTATCCCGATTATGTTTTTTGAGTACACAACCAGAACATGTTGAGAATTCCGAGGGCTAGAGATTAATTCAAATTCTCTTCTTGATAATTACTTGTGAGCTTATTTGATTTACTTATGTCTTCTCTTCTTAGCTTATTTAGTCTTTCATCAAGTCAATTAACAAAATACAAGATACACAAAATTAGGCTCCTTGAGCTAGGGCAAAACCTCTCCCTCTTGGAGAGTAAAACCCACGAGAAATTCTTCTTATAGACATTTCAGATGACAAGTACTATGACCGAGACTTAGACCCTTGACCTATGAATGCCTCCAAGACCTTGTCATTACTTCTGACTACCTTCAACACTGATCCTTCTCTTCTTTTCTAACCTGCACTGACAATTGTAACTTTATTTCTTGAACTAAAGTTAGGAAGGTAAATCACATATTTACCTTCCTCACTGTTCACACCTTTAAGACTGCTTTCTTCTTTATGTTATGGTCTCAACTTCATGTATGATAGATGTATATTGATCCGCAATCTAGCTTTGGCACAATTAGCAAGTCCTTCTTTAAACAGATCCGCACTTTGTCCACTGCCTTTAACTTTGCTTATGATACAGGTTCTTTGCATTACTTGGTGACATAAAAACGGTATGCAATAATTCTGTGATATGATTGCAGATTCTTCCGGAGATAAGATCCGAGAACGGTTGTTGTGATATCTCAAACAAGTCCACACTTTAGCCTTGTACTTGATCTCTGCAATCCGCTCTCATATCCGTACTCTTTTCACCTTCTGAAATCCGAATCTTTTTGTCCTCTGAAATCCGCATTTATTTCACAGAACAGCCGCAAATCCCTTGGTGTCAAATGGCCGCAGGTTAGGGTATATATAAGGCATCTGTCCCTCCTTTTAAGTCGACCACACAGTGAACTTTTAGGCCGACATGTAGGCCGTCTTCATCACTGATTATCAGCCGACTTTATCACATCTTTTCCAGCCTTTTAAGAGAGCTATCTTGAGGGCTGTTTGAGCCTTTCTTTTAGAAGGTCTATGACCAGGTCTTGGAGCATTTATTGATGTTGAAATTTGGTTACCGGAAGACAGGTGGTTCCCTAAGGTTTTGATCTTTGGCCTAGGGAAAAATGTCCAAAAGAATTTAATTTTTCTCCTAAAGGGACTTTATCAAGTTATAAAGTCAAATATAATTTAAAAGTGACTTTAAGTGATAAAGTTACTAAAGTCTAATTTTAAAGTGACTTTAAAGTCAATGTGAAATTAGAAAGGAAAAGTGACTTTGGAAATAAATGACCAAGTGGGTCTTTATTAAAGTGGGGTGAATTAAAAATAGAAAATGAGATTTAAATGAGCATTTAATCAGCAAGAACATAGTTAGACGCATTGTCTGTGATGATTGGAACAACATTTACCACCCCCACCTCTTGAACAACCTCATCCAAAAGCTGTAACAACAACTGTGCATCTTTCACCTTATCAGATGCATCAACTGATCTTAGAAACATGGTTCCCCGTGGGAAAAAGACAAGAAAGTTTAAGATGGTACGGTTCCTCTGATCAGTCCATCCATCTGACATGATGGTACATCCTGTATGTGCCCATGAGTTTTTGAACTCTTTCAAATAATCTTCAATGTTCGAAATCTTTCTTTGCAAAAAAGATCCTCTTAACTCATGCATAGTAGGAGGTTTGAAGCCCTTTCCAGTAGCATATATGGCATCAAAAATAGGTTCATAATATGGTGAACGAGTAGCATTGAAGGGAATATCAGCATCATACCACCATCTAGCAATGTATTCACAAGTAGTATCTCTCAATTCTTTTTTCCAATGAGAATCTAAAGTGGGCTGCACAGTTGGAGGATTGGGACCAAATGCAGTTGCACTATCAGAGGGAGATGAGGGCACAAAAAAACTTTCGATAGTACCCTTATTTCTCATTGCACCCTTACCCTTTTCAGAAATAGACTCCATAGAGGGAGGAACATAGCGAAAGGGGTTTTTTAGTGCATCAGTGGAAGGGATAGATGAAGAACCCTCATAATCAAAAGATCCAAAGCTTGAGTTGGCAGCCATCATATGTTGTAGATTCCTCTTCCTCCCAATTTTAGCCTGTATTTCTTTTTGCCCATTTTTCTCTTGCTCATACTTCTCAAATTGTTCTTTCAACTGCTTCCTAATTTCCCCAATGTTTTCTGCTTGACATGAGGTAATTTCGCCTTTAACACCAACCAAATGTAGTTTCAGTCTATGAATGCTCTCTCCACCCTCCTTAATTTTTTTCTTACAAAATTTGCAATACATTTGATCACCAACCATTTCAGCATATGCCCAAGCAATGTCTTTCGCTCTAGGGGCCATTTTGGAAATTTGGACTGAGTTTTTGACTTGGAAAGAAAATGTTTAAATCTGAAAATGAAAACAAAAAAAAAACTATTCATTCTATGTTTATTTCTTTCACCAAATGGCAAAAACTATGTTTACCATTTTCAGATTTGCTAAATAAATAAAACAAACAAAGACAGATTTTAGAAGAGAAAAAATAAATACCTCTAGCCTCTAGCCTCATCTAACTCAATGCTGCTCCAAAGCTTGCCCAATAAGCTCCTCACTGCTGCTCCAAAGCTTGCCCAAAAGACTCCTCAAAGCTGCTCCAAAACCAACTCCACAACTCTTCAGAAAACCCTCACAAATGCTCAAGCAAATTGAATGAGAAAGATGTGCGGTATTGAGAGGGGTTGGGTTAGTTAAATAGGATGGGGAGGGGTTAGAAACGCTGAAGAAAACCTAACAGCAAAAAAAAATTCGATTTGAAGTCCGTTTTTTACCTTTTTTTGGGCCCACCGGCCGGCTGGAGCAACTCGGCTGAGTTGCATTGGACCAGGCCAAGTCGGCTGGTTTGTTACCAAGCCGGCCGAGCCAATCAAAAAACCGGCCGGCTCGGTAACAAACTGGCCGCCTGACCGGTTCAAAGGCCGAGTCAGACCGGCCACTCCTTCGGCTCGGTCAACACGGCCGATTCCGAGACAACTTGACCTGGTTTTAAAACTATGATCTCAGCCATTAGATTTAAGGATTCCCCAAAAGTCACTTAGGGTTAGGTTAAAGGAGGAAAATGAGGGAAAAGGTCATTCATTTTTTCATGAGCAAATTGAGAGAAGGAAAAGAAGAGAGCAAAGGAGATTTCTGAGTAGTGAGGAGGAGAAGAGAACCTTGGCACACATACCGAGGCAGCACTTCAGCAAATCTTTACAAGGAGAGGCACACAGTTCAAGGCAGTTTTGGGCACGAGTTTCTAGGCAAACCATACAACAGCTTGGGCACATATTCCAAGGAGGCCGTACAACAGTTTGGCACATATTTCGAGGATAAGTTTGTTTTTTTTTTGGCACGGTTTTCAAGACAGTCGTATAGTAAGTCGCTGTCCCTGTGCATGGAAATCAAGGTAGTAAACTGTACATCATTTATTGCTATTTCTCTGCAGACATTTTGAGGAATCCGTACAATAGCATTATTGCTGTTTGCACGCTTTTTAAGGAGGCCGTAAAGCAACATTTAATGCTGTAATTTCTGGGCACGAAATTCAAGGAGGCTGTACAACATTTATTGCTGTTTATGTTTTGCTATTTGCACATTTTCCGAGGCGGTGGTTAAGCACGGAAAATGAGATAAGTTGTATTTATTACTTGCTAAAATTTTTCTGAGTATTTCTCTCTCACTGTAAAAGCATTTATTAGAAATAAGAAGAAGTTTTCGAACTGGTTTTCCCCAAGAGTTGTAGGGGGTTTTTCCAGGGTCAAGTTGACAAAAAATCAATGTGTCAAAAATCTGTGTGTGGCTGATTTATTTTTCTGAGTTTTTATTTCTGCATTTCAGCATTGTGAAATTTCCAGAATTAGTGTTTTCAAAAAATATTTATTTTTCTAGCTTGTTGAATGTATGGCTATGGGAATGGGCATTTAACTTTATGGGAGAAATAAGGAGAAACTGAAAACCGGGGTTGGGTTATCAAATTTCTACATGTTATCAGAGCTATTTTGCTGAAAAGGTAGTTTGGGACAACAAGAAGAAAAAAATTACAGCACGCTGATTTTTCACACAGAAATCATTATGTTTACTACAACAGTGTTATTTTCAGTTTATTAGGACAACAAGCATGTCTTTGGGCTTGATGGTGGAGGATAGGTTGGATGGGCATAGTAACTACAGTGTTTGGAAGGAGAAAATGCAGAGTATCTTTGAGGAGGGAGAAGTCTGGGATATCATGGTGCATACCGCACAGATCCTTGTTAATGTGCCTACTGATGCTGTTCAGTTGGCAGCCTTTAATAAGAAGAATAACAAGGGTAAAAGATTGATTCTAGATGGAATCAAAGACCATTGCATTCCTCATGTGAGAGGAAAGAGATATGCTCATGAGATGTCGACAGCATTGACCAATCTCTACTAGAGTACCAACGAGAACAGAAAAATGGTCGTAAGGGAGAAGCTGAAGACCATTAAGATGGGTAAGATTGATAGTGCAGCTGGATATCTCACAAAGATTACTAATGTGAGAGATGCATTGGCAGCAGTTGGAGAGGTCATTCCACCCACTGAGTTGGTGTGGATTGCAGTGAATGGCCTTCTCAGTTCATGGCTGAACTTTGCTGATGGGGTTTGTGGACATGAGACCCTTCCCACTTGGGAGAGGTTCTGGGATGATTGCATACAGACAGAAATCAGAAAGAGCCAGCTTGGGGCAGCCAAACCAGTTGAGCAGGATGAGGATGTAGCACTGTTGGCAGGAGGCAAGAAAGGCAAGAGAAAGAAGCAAGCTTCCACAAGTGTTGGTGGGGGCAAAGGCAAAAGTAAAGGTAAACAGGGGAACACACAGAAGGACTATTCCAAGGTGAAGTGTTGGAATTGTCAAAAGATGGGACACTATGCAGTTGTGTGTCCGAAGAAGAAGAAGAAGGGGAAGAACCAGAGCATGGCAGCATCAGCAGAGATAGAGGACTTTACGGATAGCTTTGACCGGGAGTTTGGGTTCATTGCTGGTGAGTCCACTAGTGCAGGATCACCTGCCACAGAGGTTGAGAGGGATTGTGCATTTCCCTCCACTAGTAGAGCATCTTCAGGTATCTGGTATGTTGATAGTTGGGCTTCACGTCATATGATAGGAGTCCGTGAGTACTTCTCAGAGCTTTCAGAGAGTGGCACTGATATAGAGGTAGTACTAGGAGATGAAATCGTTGTTAGAACAGTCGGTGTGGGGACATTGACATTTGATAGGGAACCCAAATCTCCCTTGAAGGTGTCAAATGTTCTATATGTGCCAGGGATGAGGAAGAACCTCATATCCGTCTCAGCATTGGAGGACAGAGGATATGAGATATTGTTCAGGAGAGGACATGTGCTAATATCCCAGGGACGCTCCAGCTAATTCAGCTAGAGTGATTGGTGTACGCCATTTAAAGGTGTACAAGTTTGCATTTCAGCCCCTTTTGGCATCGAGTAGTAGTACCAGCAGCAGAGCTAGCAGTTCAGAGCTGTGTGAGATTTGGCACCGCAGGATGGGGCACATGTATCATGGAGCCTTGAAGACATTGTGGGAGATCACTACAGGTGTGCCAGATTTCAGTACTGATGACTTTGATACATGCAGAGGATGTGCGATGGGCAAGTTTGCCAATTCCCCTTTTCCCAGCAGTGACAACAGATCGACTAGGATACTTGATTTGATTCATTCCGATGTGAGCGGTCGGATGTCTCATGTTTCCTTGAGTGGATATCAATATTATGTTTTATTCATTGATGATCACTCTAGGAGGACCTGGATTTATTTCTTGAAGACCAAGAGTGAGGTCTTCAAGCGGTTTCAGGGGTTCAGAGCTCTTGTGGAGACTCAGACAGGTCGGAAGATCCAGTCCCTGAAGTCGGACAATGGAGAGTACACCCTTGGTGAGTTTGTTGATTATTGTGCGGAGGTAGGCATTAGGAGGGAGTTCACTGTTCCTTACAACCCCTAGTAGAATGGGGTTGCGGAGAGGAAGAATAGATGCATTGGAGGGGCTGCCAAAGCCATGCTACATGATCAGGGGTTACCATTGTTTTTGTGGGCAGAGGCCTGCAACACTGCTGTATATTTGCAGAACAGGAGTCCGCATTGTGCCTTGGGGCATGTGACTCCGGAGGAGGCTTTTTCTGGGAAGAAGTCTGATGTTGGTCATCTTCGTATCTTTGGGTGTATTGCATACTCCTACGTACCCAAGGAGAAGAGGACCAAGCTAGAGCCCACCGCAGAGAAAGGTGTCTTTGTGGGCTACAGTGAGACCTCGAAGGCCTTTCGGATTTATATTCCCACACAGAGGAGAGTTGTTGTCAGGCGGGATGTGAAATTCGAGGAGGGCAGGGCTTTCAAGAGGTCATAGGAGTTAGAGTATTTGGATCAGCTAGACCCTCAGGAGCAGCCGAGTCAGTCGCAGGGATCCAATGGGCAGGGATCGGGATGATCCAGAGGTACATCGATTACGGTGTCAGGTCCATTAGTGAGCAGTGGCTCGCAGAGTTAGAGGGGTGGTGCTTCAGGCAGCATGTAGAGCAGTTCATTAGGGAGTCCACTGATGGACAGTTCACACGGTACTTCAGCATCTATAGGTTCAGGTTCAGGGAGGACAACAGACAGATAGTCAGGAGTTCAGGCTCCTGATGAGGAGGAGGAGTTTCATTCTCCGGTGGGACCAGTGTGGTTAGGGAAGAGGAAGCCCAAGTGGCTTTAGGATACCTTGAGAGAGGCCACATCTGTTGCTGGGCCTAAGAGGCCGGTCAGAGAGAGCAGACCACCTGATAGGTTTTGTAGTTATATGGCAATGGTTGCCAACATCGTTGACTCTGAGCCTTCTAGCTATGAGGATGCAGCTAGCCAGCATGTTTGGAGAGAGGCCATGCAGGAGGTGTATTCTTCTATCATGAAGAATGATGTTTGGGAGCTGGTGTCGAGGCCTGAGGGCAAATCTGTGGTTACTTCCAGATGGCTTTACAAGGTAAAGCATGTTGCAGATGGTAGCATTGAGAAATTCAAGGCAAGGTTTTTGGCTAGAGGGTTCTCCCAGGTAGAGGGAGTTGATTATGAGGAGACCTTCGCTCCCATGGCTCGATGTACTACGATTCGCTCCATCATATGATAGCAACAAAGATGGGTTGGAAGATCCACCAGATGGATGTGAAGACCCCATTTCTCAATGGCTTCATACAGGAGGAGGTGTACATTGAGCAGCCATAGGGCTTTGAGGTGCATGGGAAGGAGTCCCATGTGTGCAGACTGAAGAAGGCCCTTTATGGCCTGAAGCAAGCTCCCAGAGCTTGGTACTCCAGGATAGATACATACTTGCATGAGATGGGTTTCACAAAGAGTGATGCAGATCCGAACGTTTACTTTATTGTGATAGGTGAGGAGCCTCTCATTTTGGTGCTGTATGTGGATGACTTGGTCATTACGGGTGTAGAGAGACTCATAGAGCACTGCAAGAGAGATCTTGCGTCGGAGATTGAGATGAAGGACATTGGCTTGATGCATTACTTTTTGGGTTTGGAGGTGTTGCAGGAGGAGGGGCATTTCTTTCTGGGGCAGGGGAAGTATATTGTGGACATCCTTGGTAGATTCCACATGGAGGATTGTAGACCCATGTCGACACCGATGATCACCAACTGGAAGAAGCTTCACGCTTCAGATTCTGAGTTGGTGGACCCCACATTGTATAGACAGCTGATTGGTTCCTTGATGTATTTGGTCAACACTAGACCAGATATTTGTTTTGCAGTCAACACAATGAACCAGTTCATGTGTGAGCCCAGGAGGGTGCACTGGGTTGCTACAAAACGCATTTTGCGGTACTTGCAGGGGACAGTGGATTATGGTCTGGATTATAGGCAGGGAGATGGAGTGAGATTGGCAGGTTACACTGATTCTGATTGGGCAGGTTGTGCTTCTGATAGGAAGAGCACTTCAGGGTGCTTTTTTGGGTTGGGTTTGGCAATGGTGTTGTGGTTCAGCCGAAAGCAGCAGTTAGTAGCATTGAGTTTAGTGGAAGCAAAGGACATGGCAGCTAGTCTAGCTAGTTATGAGGCCATATGGCTTCGCAAGATGTTGTTTGGCTTATTTGGTTAGCCGTTGAGACCTTCAGTGATATATTGTGATAATCAGAGTTGCATTAAACTCACAGAGAATCCAGTATTTCAGACAGGTCAAAGCATATCGGGATCAAATATCATTTCATTAGAGACTATGTTTAGAAGGGAGCTGTGAAGCTTGAGTATATTCCCACTGATGAGCAGGTTGCAGATATTCTTACCAAAGCCTTACCACGGGGCAAGCATGTCTACTTCAGAGACAAGATGGGTGTGGTGAGGAACACCTTCCTCGGTAAGAGGGAGTGTTGAAATTTGGTTACCGGAGGACAACTGTTTCCCTAAGGTTTTGATCTTTGGCCTAGGGAAAAGTGTCCAAAAGAATTTAATTTTTCTCCTAAAGTGACTTTATAAAGTTATAAAGGCAAATCTAATTTAAAAGTGACTTTAAGTGATAAAGTTACTAAAGTCTAATTTTAAAGTGACTTTAATAAAGTCAATGTGAAATTAGAAAGGAAAAGTGACTTTGGAAATAAATGACTAAGTGGGTCTTTATTAAAGTGGGGTGAATTAAAAAATAGAAAGTGAGATTTAAATGAGCATTTAATTTCAGCCCTAGATCTAAACCTATTTCAGCCATTAGATTTAGGGATTCCCCAAAAGTCACTTAGGGTTAGGTTAAAGAATTGAAAGGAGGGAAAAGGTCATTCATTCTTTCATGAGGAGATTGAGAGAAGGAGAAGAAGAGAGCAAAGGAGATTTCTGAGCAGTGAGGAGAAGGAGAAGAGAACCTTGGCATGCATACCGAGCTAGCACTTCAACAAATCCGTACAGCAAGGAGAGGCACATAGTTCAAGGCAGTTTTGGGCACGAGTTTCAAGGCAAACTGTTCAGCATCTTGGGCACGTATTCCAAGGAGGATATACATCAGTTTGGCATAGATTTCGAGGAGCATTTTGTTGTTTTTTTGGCACGGTTTTCAAGATAGTCCATATAGTAAGTTGTTGTCCTTGTGCACAGAAACCGAGGCAGTAAACCGTACAACATTTATTGCTATTTCTCTGCAGGCATTTTGAGGAATTTGTATAGCAGCATTTATTGCTGTTTGCACGCTTTTCAAGGAGGTCGTACAGCAACATTTAATGCTGTAATTTCTGGGCACAAAATTCAAGGAGGCCGTACAACATTTATTGCTGTTTCTGTTTTGCTGTTTGCACATTTTTTGAGGTGGTGGTTAAGCACGGAAAACGAGATAAGTTGTATTTATTACTTGCTGAAATGTTTCTGTGTATTTCTCTCTCACTGTAAAAGCATTTATCAGAAATAAGAAGAAGCTTTCGAACTGGTTTTCCCCAAGAGTTGTAGGGGGTTTTTCCAGGGTTAAGTTGACCAAAAATCAGCGTGTCAAAAATCTGTGTGGGGCTGATTTATTTTTCTGACTTTTTATTTCTGCATTTCAGCATTGTGAAATTTCCAGAATTATTGTTTTCAGAAAATATTTATTTTTCCAGCTTGTTGAATGTATGGCTATGGGAATGGGCATTTACCTTTATGGGAGAAATAAGGAGAAACTGAAAACCGAGGCTGGGTTATCAAATCTCTACTATTGATGACTAAGCTCTTCATATACATGACACTAATTACACTTATAAACAGAAGACAAACCCTAAATAGACATCAAGAAGAATACTATTAACCTATAATAAAATATTGGTCATGAAAACCATGAGGCAAGTACAACAATTACATTTTATTATCTTTGACTTCTTCTTTACATAAATACATAATTACATAGTCAATATGAAGATCGATCCTAGTTACACTTTTCAACACAACCTCTTAACTAGGGAGGTATTCATACAGGTACATGGTCACTTTCAAACTGAAGAATCTCATGAGAATAATCGGATTGGTAATCACATCTGTATAGTATTATATCAACCGGTATTGTACTAGAGCAAGGCCTTGACTAACAACCCCATCTCTCAACGAGACAATGGACTACAATGCTGGTGAGACACATGACTTATAGACACCATAGTCATTGTCTCTCCAAGCTACATACTCCACCCGGGTGTTCCCAAAGTATGACCTTCTTGGACTATTCTTCTCTTGGGTAGCTAGCCCTCAAAGAATATTGGTCCCCGACTACTCTTATCTTGAATGCCCTAACACATTCTCAAAGAGTATCGAATGCCAGATGATTACCCAATTATCCATTCTGTCTTCCCAAGTGAAGACCAGAATGATGTGTCTATCTCTCCCTCTCAGCCAGGGAGGACCTATTCCACAAGGGAATGTACTCATTCCTGTATAAGGAATGTACCTAAGCTCATTCTTAAGAACTACCCAGTTTCTTCCATGTAAGAAACTAATTACCAGGCTCCCTCTCAATTAGGGACTTGCAGCAGCGATGGTGAGACACCCAGTTGCACATGAAGAATTCCTCCCCTCGATGTCATGGATTTCGATCTTGAGGATTCTTCAACTTTAGCTCCATAGGGCACAGATCATCCATCACTTTCATTCATGAGTCATGTTATTTACCAGAAAGTGATTCATCTGTCTTTCTTATTTGGTCCACCTTTTATGCCATGCTGCTTTCTTTCAAATCATCTCCATGGATAATACATTCTTTCTCATGATTAGCAGCCTTGCACAAATTCATCCAGATAAACATATACGTATGAACTTTTTTTTTAAAACAAAAGTTACCTCAATGATGATCTTTCACCATGACATCTTCTTGTAGGCATCAACATCCTTTATTTAGATTGGCACATCTCCTAATGATATGTTTTGTCAAGGCTCTTCTTCTTTAGCAGACTTCTATTAGAGTCTACATATCCTCCCAGGAGATATTCTATTCACATCTTCTTGGCTTCCGGATGATAACTACCTCTTGACATGGCAACTCTTCATGATCTCTTTCTTTTAGCACATTTTCATTCCCGGGAACTTACAATTTCCAATTCCTTGTTCATATACAACCACCTCATCTTCCATATGAGGATATATTATGTTGATTTCATTTGTTAGTGCACTGTGAGAGATCCTCCTTCACAGATCATACTTCTAAATATAGAAGTCCATTACCTGCACCCATATGACATGACTTCACAGCATCCAGTGTCAGCATATAAATGTATATATACCTCATACCCTTTTCATTTGAGTCATCCTGTAGGAGTTTTACTAGAATGAAAAGCTTCATTCCCTTGACCTGCTGCATCAATATGTCATCACATCCCAGAATTCTGTAGCATAGAATTCTTGATGAAACCATTTTGCTTTCTTTCTAACAGCGAATTCATAGAGAACTTCATTAGAAAATGTCAGCACCTGTTTCCCTGATGACCCTTGACCTTGATAACTGCCTTCCATCAGTATTGATATCAATGAGGTTTTCCAGGAGCTGTTTCATCGAGAGCTCCTGCCATGGTTCGATCATGATGCTATAATATACACTGCTTCTTATCATACTATTTTACAACCAACAAAAATCACTTAAAGGAGAAGATGATCTCAATCATAGTGGAGATCCCTCGCTTCTTCTTCCTTAGGTTTCTTTGCATCGGGTTCTTCTCTTATATCTGAGACATGGGCTTCTTCCTTTTTCCTCTTGTCCTTTCCAGATTTAGGATAATCTCTTTTATAATGTCCAAGTTCATTATATCCAAAGCATCGTACTTTGTCCATATTTATTCTTTTATTCTGAGGACCAAATTTACCGAATCTTCTTTTCTTCTTGGATATGGCTGTAAAGGCTTGATTCCCTTCACTTGATCCTGTATCAGCTTTGGCTTTCAATCTTGTTTCCTCTATTTTACATAGAGACCATAAATCACGGAATGGTGTGGCTTCTTTCTTCCTGTATAAGCTTGAAGTGAAGTTTCCCCATTCTTCTCTTAGAGCATTCAACACCATTGTAGTCATCTCAGTGTCAGACATTACTTCTTCCAGTTCCTGCAGTTGATATCTTATTTTAGAAATCCTCATAAAGTATGGAGTGATTCCTTCTTCCCTTGACAATTTCATTTTATATAGTTCTTGTCTCAGAGATTTTGCTTCTCCTGTAGTACTCATAGAGAATAGCTCCACCAGTTTCTCATATATATCTTTAGCAAACTTTAGTTTTGATACATAGGGAATGAGTGAATCCTTAATGGATTCTATGAGAATCCTCTGGGCTCTGATATCTCCCTTCATGTACTTGGCATGAGCTAGAGCATCTTCTTTTGATAGTTGAATAATAGGTCCTTTGAAGTAGTCCATAACTTCGTTTCCAATTAAATTCAAATCTGTCGTCTTCTTCCATGCACTAAAGTTTGATGGCCCAACTAGCTTGTTGCTCTCTTTATAATAAGTCATCTTGACAGATTTAAGTGAGGTCATAGATACTTACTTGAGTAGAGTGGCTTGCAGCTTCCTTGATGATGAAGATAAAGTGAGGAGCTTCTTTTATGATTGAAATCTCCAATGTAGGGTATTTGGATCCTTGATGATAAAGGATATCTTAAAAGATGATGCCCCTTCCAACAATGTCTTGAATATAAATCTTTGATGGCAAAGATTATTTCCTTGATTGAGTTGATCCTATGAATGAGATAAAAGATCTTTCTTGAAATAGCTTGAGAGTCTTCCTTGCAAATTGATTTGTCTTTTCAACCCAAACTTTGATCTTTCCTTCCTAGAGTGTCTTCTTTGTCAAATAGCCCTTGTGTTCAACACCTTAGCTTTGATTCCATGTTGAGAATTTGGAGGGCTAGAGATTAATTCAAATTCTCTTCTTGATAATTACTTGTGAGCTTATTTGATTTACTTATGTCTTCTCTTCTTAGCTTATTTAGTCTTTCATCAAGTCAATTATCAAAAAACAAGAGACACAAATTAGGTTCCTTGAGCCAGGGCAAAACATCTCCCTCTTGGAGAGTAAAACCCACGAGAAATTCTTCTTATAGACCTTTTAGATGACAAGTACCATGACCAAGACTTAGACCCTTGACCTATGAATGCCTCCAAGACCTTGTCATTACTTCTTTGACTGCCTTCAACACTGATCCTTCTCTTCTGCTCTAACCCACACTGACACTTGTAACTTTATTTCTTGAACTAAAGTTAGGAAGGTAAATCACATATCTACCTTCCTCACTATTCACACCTTTAAGACTGCTTTCTTCTTTATGTCACTGTCTCAACTTCATGTATGGTAGATGTATACTGATCCGCAATCTAGCCTTGGCACAATTAGCAAGTCCTTCTTTAAACAGATCCGCACTTTTTCCACTGCCTTTAACTTTTCTTTTGATATAGGTTCTTTGCATTACTTGGTGACATAAAAATGGTATGCAATAATTCTGTGATATGACCGCAGATTCTTCCTAAGATAAGATTCGAGAACAAGTGTCATGATTTCTCGAACAAGTCCGCACTTTAACACTGTATTGGATCTCTGCAATCCACACCCATATCCGTACTCTTTCACCTTCTGAAATCCACATCTTTTTGTCCTTTGAAATCTGCATTTATTTTACAGAACAGTCTGCAAATCCCTTGGTGTCAAATGGCCGTAGATCAGGATATATAAGGCATCTATTCCTCCTTTTAGGCCGACCACACAGTGAACTTTTAGGCCGACATGTAGGCCGTCTTCATCACTGATTATCAACCGACATTATCACATCTTTTCCAACGTTTTAAAGAGAGCTGTCTTGAGGGCTGTTTGAGCATTTCTTCTACAAGGTCTATGACAAGGTCTTCGAGCATTTATTGATGACTAGGTTCTTCATATACATGACACTAATTACACTTATAATTAGAAGACAAACCCTAAATATGCATCAAGAAGAAGTCTATTAACCTATAATAAAATCTTGCTCATGAAACCCATGAGGCAAGTACAACAAAATACATTTTATTATCTTTGACTTATTCTTTACATAAATACATAATTACATAGTCAATATGAAGATCGATCCTAGTTACACTTTTCAACATAAGAAACACCATATCGACAAGATACCATAGGAAGACCTGTCACCATATTTTCTTTACAAGAGTTTGAAGAGAGCTATAGTTTAAATGACCAAATCGCTCATGCCAAAGTTTGTTCACTTCATCATTATGAGCAACAAAAATGGATGGAAGAGTTGATGGCCCAAAGTTGTCAAACTTATACAACCTTGTGGAATCATCAGCAATGCCAGTAGCTAAAATATGTCTAGGATCTATTAGGTCCTTAATTACAACATCTTGAGGTGAGAATTCTATGGTTTTCCCTTCACCTGAATGAGTTATCTGATAAATAGATAGAAGGTTGCAGGATAAGGTAGGAACACATAATACATCATTAAACTGACCATTATCTAGATGAATGGTTCCAGACCCTACAACACTAAGAGATCTATCATCACCAACATAAATATTTTTGGTATTACAATCATTTAAAGAAGAAACATGGCTTTATTTTTGGCCATGTGGTAAGAGGCTCCAGAATCAATGAGCCATTCATGAGAATGAGAAGAAGAAGATACATTCAATGCATAACCAGATCTGGATGCTTGACAACCACATGTAGAAATTGCCATTCCCAGATGAAGTTGAAGAGTTCTCCAAATGGATGTTGTGCTTTTTCATTGTTGCTTCCAAGGCTTCCATCTTTTTAAAACATTTTGACTCTACATGGCCATCACGATTTCAAAAGTTGTAATGTCTATCTGTGTTCTTCCCTTTGTTTTTATTTGCCTTATCAGTTTGTTGAGTTTCTATTTTAGTTTCCTGCTGAGATTGCTTAAGACCCTTGTTTGGTTTAGGACCATTCTTTTTAGGATGCTGCTTCTTAGGATTCTTTGAATTTGGTTGCTTTTGAGTTGCTAAGGCTTTCTTCGAAGAGTTTCCAGTATTAATAAGAGCAAGGTGTAAGAGTTTTTCTTGTTCTCTTATCAAAGAATTACAAAAGGCATCAAAAGAGGGGGACTTGTAGGGTGTTCCTTGAGAAACGAGGGCTTCTCTAGTGGAATGGAAAGTGGAAACAAATGCAGAGTATGCAGGGCCTAACTTAGCAAGAATGGAATAGATAAGACTACCATCTTCATTTTTGACCTTACAACCTTCTAAGAGAAGTCTAAGGGTCTTGAATTTGGACAAAAATTCTTCAATAGAGGATAAATTATTGAGGTCCAAAGTAAACAACTCATTTTCAAGCTGGTAGGCTTTGATTTCATTTTGAATGCGAGAAACAATATTTAGCTTTTTCATAGCTTCATCAGGGGAGTCAATTTCTTGGATATGAAATTTAAGATCTTGAGCAATGGACATTCTTATCAACCCTCATGCTTGATGTTGTTTATTTTCCCATTTAGCCTTTTTATCTTTAGGTTTAGATTCTAGTCCTGAGGCTATTCTATAAAGCCCTTTACTTCTAAGTAAGTCTACCATGTAGGATAGCCATTGGAATAGTTGGTGCTGTCAAGAATAAGTGGGCATGTACTTTCCATTTTAAAAAACTGACGCTGTAAAGGTTGAAACTAACTGCTCCAATGGAAAGATCTTGAAAAATTAGACCGGTTAAAAAAAACGACTTTCAGATGAAAAAATTATGTCTTTTTGAAGAAAAGTTGTAGTAGATGCCACGTAGTCACGTGATAGGTTGAAAGTTGATGATGAAGTTGTATTTTTTCTTTTTTTTTAAAATCCCCCCCTTTCCAAACTTAATATAATAAGTTCACCTTTTAAAAAAAAAGTATTACTTTATGTGACCCACTTTTATAAATAAGTGAGAGTCACTTCTTACAACGTTACTTTATGAACTAATAACCAAGTAGAATGTAACTTAAATAAAAGATAAAGTGACTCACTTTTTATAATGGGTGAGAAGTACTATTACATAAAGTAACTTTAAAATATAAGTTACATGTGCTTTTTAAAATAAGTTGACAAAAAGTAACTTGACAAAAAACTTTTTAGAAAAAGTAACTTGACAAAAAGCTTTTTATAAAAAGTAACTTGACAAAAAGACTTGAACCCAAGACTTCTATTCTCATAAAGTAACTTTAGACCAAGTGAGCTAGTTAAAAGATTTAGTAATTGTTGGAAAGGAGGAAGGGGTTTTTTTGTCTCTTTGGGGTGCGTGTTCTTTTCCCTACAAAAAACAACCCCGCAAACAACAACAATTTTTTTTTCCAAACCTTGCGGCTTGAAATTTTTGGTTAGTCTGCCCAGAGATTAGATATTTTTATCACTATTTATGATTTCCCGAGATCGCATAAAGTCACGGAGAAAGAGCATATATAGGAGAAAAATCTCGTCTTCCTGTTTCTGGTTTGCTAGATCGGACAGAGCGCAGAGCGAAGAGCATACACAGAGAAGAGAGTATACATCTAGTAATAAAAAAAATGACTTTAAACCGAAATAAAGAGAGGGATAAATAAATATATGATCCGTATTTATGCAGGAACACAATAGAATACATATATAACCATAAATATAAAAATGCAGCGGAAATAACACTTCATTTCATTAATATCAAAGCACTGAAATTGGTTTACAGACAGAATGAAAATAAACTAGCTAGGGCGTTGGTAGCTTATCTCTGAGAAGAGATGTGGTGGCTACATGCCTCTGAACTCTGTGTTACGATGAGGCTCGAAGGCCTATATATTATTGAGAAACAACGAAAAACCCTAAACATCCAAAAACTTGACCCTAGGAGATGAAACACTTGAATATGGGCCCCGTCGGGGTAAATTGGTACATCAATTTCCCGGGGTCGTAACTTTGGCATACTATCTCCATTTGATGCACATGATACATTGTTAGAAAGATATATCCGAGGGCTACAACTGCTGACCGCGAGTATTGAGTTCGGAATGAACTCATATTTGCCGGAGGTTTGATGCCAAAAAAAAATCGTTTAGGGCCTCAAAATGGCTCTGGAAGTTCAGGACCCGAAAAACTGCTAAAAATAGTAAATTGTGCTATAATTAAGGGAACTGAAAAATTGAAAGAAACAATGGTGGAGCCCCACGTGGAATAGGCGGGTGGCCACCAATATCCACCTGGATCATTCCTCGCCCCTTAGGAAGCAATGGTCCCCATTATGTTGAGTTTCTCCATGAGATGAGGAAACTTCTGCTGAACTTGGTCCTTGGTAAACCACTTGCCTTGGTGCAGGAGTTGGACAGCTTTGACAACACGATACAGTTGGATCTTCTATTGGCGAGTGTTCTTGATTTACATATCCATGATACATTTTGTTGTGGTCTGTTCCTGCAGTTCGGGTTTAACTCTGTTGGTGTGAGTTGTTCTGCAATGTCAGAGGTGTCCAGTAGAGGTGGGAAATGGGGTCGAGGGCGGTCCACATTGAATACTGGGTGTAGACCAAGGAATGGTGGAGTACTCAGCTTGAAGGCATTGTTCCCTACAGCCTTGGTGATGGTGTACGACCCATATCGGAGCGGGCGAAGCTTGCTGTGGGGTCCAGTGAGGCGCTCCTTCTGCAAATGTAGCGACACTTTGTCCCCCACCTGGAAGTGGTGTGGCACCCGATGTTGATAATGTCGTTGCTTGTACTTAGCATTGGCTTTGTCCAATATTTTATAAACTTGCTGGCGGATGTGCTGAATGTGCTCAATGAAGTTGTTTGCTTTGTCAGCTTCAGACTGGACATGAGCCGAATCGGCCTGAGTAGCCACAAATGGCATGGCTACGTCAATGGGACATAGTGGCTGGAACCCCAGGCCCACCTGAAAGGGGTTCTGGCCAGTTGAGCTGTGGAGAGCCTGGTTATAACTGTGTTGTACATAGGGAAGGCTCTTATCCCATGTGTGTGGATGCTTTGAATTGTACATGCGCAAAATGTGTACAATCATCCTGTTGACGACCACTGTCTGGCTATCAGTTTGGGGATGGAAAGCTGTGGCTTTGGTGAGCTTGGTGTCCAGCATTGACCAGAGGCTGGACCAAAATGTGTTGAGGAACTTGCTGTCCCGATCTGAGATGATAGACTGTGGGATCCCAAAGTGCACCCACACTCGTTCAAAGAAGAGTTTAGCGGTGGCTTCTGCTTTGATATTCTTCTTGTAGGCCGACATAATGGCCATCTTCGAGAATCTGTCGACGACCATGAAAACACAGTCGTTTCCATGCTTAGTAGAAGGAAGACCCAACATGTAATCCATGGAGATGGATTCTCAAGGTCAACTAGGGGTAGGTAGTGGAGTATAGAGGTCTTGCTTCTTGATGGTCGGTTTGGCAATGGAGCAAGCAGTGTAGGATCTGATGTACTTCCCAACATCCTGTCAAAGGTTCAGCCAATAGAAATACTTCTGCAGTACTGCCACTATTTTCTTGACCCCGAAATGCCCAACGAATCGACTGTAGTGTGCTTCCAAAATCATGTTGGCACGCTTGCTTGAAGGAACACAAAGGTGTCCGAGGTGACATAGCAGTGCATCCTGGAGGTGAAAATTTAGAACTTGCATACCCTCCAAGAGTGTCTTGTATGCGTGGCCGAATTCTGGATCGCTCTTGTAGAGAAGCGGCCAATCAGAAGTCTCGTGCCCACAAGAGTTGAGAACGGTGGCTAGCACCATGATCGGTGGTCGGCCGAGGTAGTTTGCAACATTATTGGTACTGCCCTTCTTATACTTGATGTTCAAATGAAATTGTTGCAGATATGTGGACCACTTCTGATGGCGATCGTTCTGCAACTTCTCTTGTCTCTGTATGAACTGCAGGGGTCGGTGGTTTGTGTGGAAGACCGTTTCCTTCCCCAAAATTTAATGCTTCCATTAGCGGCACACCTACACAATGGAATACATTTCTTTGTCATAAGTGGGATACTTGAGGACTGTGTCGGACAACGTCTCACTGTGATATGCCACTGGATGCCCCTGTTGAGTAAGAACTGTCTCAATAGAATAGTCAGAGGCATCTGTCTCAATCTCAAATGGTTGTTGCAAGTCTGGTAATGTGAGCACTGAGGCAAAGTAGAGGTGATGTTTCAATTCTACGAATGCCTTCTGTTGAGATTCCGACCAAAAGAATTTTGCTTTCGCTCCTCCCTTGGTGACTTGACTCAAGGGCCAAGTGATATGAGAGAATCCCAATACGAACCTGCGGTAGAAATTAGCAAGACCCAGAAAGTTGCGAAGCTCTATTAGAGTGGTTGGGGCCGGCCAGTCCCGAATTACTTGGATCTTGGTTGGATCCACATGCACCCCCCGTTTATCAATAACGTATCCCAGATACTGAACCTGGGTCATGCCAAAAGTGCACTTCTCCAAATTGGCACACAACTTGTGTTGCCGCAGTGTTTGGAGGACTTGTCGGATGTGGTAGAGGTGCTCTTTCCAAGTTTGGCTGAAGATCAGGATGTCATCCAGGTACACTACTACAAATGAGTTGGTGAATGGCCGCAAGATGTCGTCCATCACCCTCATGAAGGTTGTGGGAGCATTCGTCAACCCGAAAGGCATGACTAGCCATTCGAAAAGGCCCTCCTTGGCTTTGAAGGCAGTCTTCCACACATCAGAGGGTTCGATTGGTACTTGGTGATACCCAGTCTTCAAGTTGATATTGCTGAAATATTTCGCCCCTTTGTGTTGATCTAGAAGGTCATCAATTCGTGGGATCGGGTACTTATTCTAGACAGTGATCTTGTTGAGCGCCCGATATTCAATACAGAGTCTCCAAGTCCCATCCTTCTTCTACACCAACACGATTGGGCTCCCATAGGGCGATGAAATCGGCTGGATTTGACCTTTCTGCAATAGCCTCTTGATTTCATCATTCTCCCGAACAGAGCGCCAATAGATCGGTCCATTGGGCAGCGGCGCACCTAGGGTCAGATCGATGGGGTGCTTGACCTGACAGTGCAGAGGCACCCCTGTGGGTGAGGTGAAGATGTCCTCGTACTCCTCCACGACCTTGTCCGTTTGTTGTTGTCGTGCGGAGGAGCCCTGTTTGGAGGTTGTGGCCACAGCCTTCTTCTTGCCCTAGGGGCGGATCATTAGGAAAGTAAATTTCCTGGTTTTGGAAATGAGCTTACTGCATTGTTTTGCAGTAACCAAAGAGATAGTTGTAGGCGGTGGTACTTCTGGTATCTTGTACAACTTATTGCCCAAAGTAACAATAACAGTGCGAGGCCGAGACTCATACACAACATGTTGCTTCCACAAGTATGGTTGGCCTAATAATAAATCACAAACATCAAGAGGAGCAATGTCACATAATACCTCATCCGTGAAGGGCTTGATGCTGTAGGGAAGGCGACTCTACTGGGTGACGCAGAGATCCCGTCCTTGGTGAAGCCACCCGATGGTGTACGACTGTTGGTGTGCTGTGGTCGGCAAACCCAAATGCTTCACGACCTCTGTTGAAATGAGGTTCTTTTGGCTCCCATTGTCGACAGTGAACTGTAGCGAGTGTTGAAATTTGGTACCGGAGGACAGGTGGTTCCCTAAGGCTTTGATCTTTGGCCTAGGGAAAAATGTCCAAAAGAATTTAATTTTTCTCCTAAAGTAACTTTATAATTTTTTATAAAGTTAAATCTAATTTAAAAGTGACTAAAGTGATAAAGTTACTAAAGTGATTTTATAAAGTTATAAAGTCAAATCTAGTTTTAAAGTGACTTTAAGTGATAAAGTTACTAAAGTTAAAGTGACTTTAAATAAAGTCAATATAAAATTAGAAAGGAAAAAGTGACTTTGGAAATAAAAGACTAAGTGGGTCTTTATTAAAGTGGGGTGAATTAAAAAATGGAAAGTGAGATTTAAATGAGCATTTAATCTCAGCCCTAGATCTCAATCTATCTCAGCCATTGGATTTAGGGATTTCCCAAAAGTCACTTAGGGTTAGGTTAAAGGAGGAAAAGGAGGAAAAGGTCATTCATTCTTTCATGAGCAGATTGGGAGAAGGAGAGCAAGAGAGCAAGGGAGATTTCTGAGCAGTGAGGAGAAGGAGACAGCAGCTTGTAACGACAGCACATTCAAACATGCTGACAAAGACAATCTGACAAGGGTGCCACAGTTCAAGCGGTGCTTGCGATTTCCAAGGCATAATCCATTACGGCGGCTTGTGTACGTTTTCAAGCGGTAATTACCATTTTTAAAGACACCAGATTTCGGAGAAATCATTGTTTTCTTTATGTAACTTTTCTGAACGGCCGTCTGACTTCAGCAGCTGATTGCGCACAAAAATCGAGGCGATTTCCGTGTGACATTTATTGCAAATTGCCACGCATTCAAGGAAATGCAGTGACATTTATTTATTTCATATAAAAAGAGAGGATACAACGAAATTAATGCTTTGTAATTCTGAGCACGTTTTAAGAAATGCGCACGGCATTTGTGCAGGTTTCAGTTTTCTTGTTTGCACGTTTTCCGAGGCGATGGTTAAGCACGGAAAAAGAGATAAGTTGTAAAAGTCTGTTTGCTGATTATTTATTTTGCTGAATATTTCTATCACTGTAAAAAGCATTTTTCCAGAAATAAGAAGGAGCTTTCGAACTGGTTTTCCCCAAGAGTTGTAGGGGGTTTTTCCAGGGTCACCTTGACCAAAAATACCGAGTTATGATGTGTTGAATGACTGTTTGTTACTGCTGTTATTTTATTTCTGCATTTTCAGCATTCTGAAAAATTTCCAGAATTTGTGTTTTCAGCAAATTTATTTTTCAGTTTATTAAATGTATGGATATGGGAAAGGGCATTTAATTATTTTGGAGTAATAAGGTGAAAACTGAAAACCGGGGTGGGAAATATAAATTTCTACATGGTATCAGAGCTTGTGCTGAAGGGCAGTTTGGGACAGCAAGAAGAAAATTACAGCCTGCTGATTTTTCACTCAGAAAATTCCAGCAAGCTGATTTTTCACAAACAGCAGTTTTTATCTTTACCACAACAGTGTTATTTTTCAGTTTTAGGACATCAGGATGTCTTTGGGATTGAGGGTGGAGGATAGGCTGGATGGGCATACAAATTACAGTGTTTGGAAGGAGAGAATGCAGAGTATCTTTGAGGAGGCGGAAGTCTGGGATATCATGGTTCATACCACACAACAGCCTGTTAATGTGCCTACTGATCCTGTTCAGTTGGCAGCTTATAACAGAAAGAACAACAAGGGTAAGAGACTGATTCTAGACGGAATCAAGGACCATTGCATTCCTCATGTGAGAGGAAAGAGAAATGCCCATGAGATGTGGTCAGCATTGACCAACCTCTACCAGAGTACCAATGAGAACCGGAAAATGGTCCTGAAGGAGAAGTTGAAGAACATTAAGATGGCTAAGACTGATAGTGCAGCTGGATATCTCACAAAGATTACTAATGTGAGAGATGAGTTGGCAGCGATTGGAGAGGCCATTCCTCCCACTGAGTTGGTGCGGATTGCAGTGAATGGCCTCCCCAGTTCATGGATGAACTTTGCCGATGGGGTTTGTGCACGTGAGACCCTTCCCACATGGGAGAGGTTTTGGGATGATTGCATTCAGACAGAGATCAGGAAAGGTCAGCTTGGGGCAGCCAAGCCAGTTGAGCATGATGAGGATGTAGCACTGTTGGCAGGACGCAAGAAAGGCAAAGGGAAGAAGCAGGCTTCCACAAGCAATGGTGGGGGCAAAGGCAAAGGTAAAGGTAAACAGGATAACACACAGAAGGACTATTTCAAGGTGAAGTGTTGGAATTGTCAGAAGATGGGACACTATGCAGTTGTGTGTCCGGAGAAGAAGAAGAAGAAGGGGAAGAACCAGAGCATGGCAGCTTCAGCAGAGGTTGAGGACTTTGCAGATCGTTTTGACCGGGAGTTTGGGTTCACTGCGTGTGAATCCTCTAGTGCGGGATCATCTGCCATAGAGGTTCAGAGGGAGCATGCATTTCCCTCGATTAGCGGAGCATCTTCGGGTATCTGGTATGTGGACAGTGGGGCTTCACGTCACATGACAGGAGTCCGTGAGTACTTCTCAGAGCTTTCAGAGAGTGGCACCGATGTAGAGGTAGTACTCGGTGATGACAGAGTTGTTAGAGCAGTCGGTGTGGGAACATTGACATTTCAGAGGGAGTCCAAACCTCCCTTGAAGGTGTCAGATGTTCTTTATGTGCCAGGGATGAGGAAGAACCTCATATCCGTTTCAGCTTTGGAGGATAGAGGATATGAGGTACTGTTCAGGGGAGGACAGGTGTTGATGTATCCCAGGGGCACTCCAGCTGATTCAACTAGAGTGATAGGTGTACGCCATGCAAAGGTGTACAAGTTTGCATTTCAGTCCCTTTTGGCATTGAGCAGTAGTACCGACAGCAGAGCTAGCAGTTCCGAGTTGTGTGAGATTTGGCACCGCAGGATGGGGCACATGTATCATGGAGCCTTGAGGACTTTGCGGGAGATCACTACAGGTGTGCCAGATTTCAGTACTGATCACTTTGATACTTGCAGAGGATGTGCGATGGGCAAGTTTGCCAAATCCTCTTTTCCCAGCAGTGACAGCAGAGCGACTGGGATACTTGATTTGATTCATTCCGATGTGACCGTCGGATGTCTCATGTTTCCTTGAGTGGATATGAGTACTATGTGTTATTCATTGATGATCACTCCAGGAGGACCTGGATTTATTTCTTGAAGACCAAGAGTGAGGTCTTCAAGCGGTTTCAGGAGTTCAGAGCTCTTGTGGAGACACAGACAGTTCGGAAGATCAAGTCCCTGAGGTCGGACAATGGAGGAGAGTACACCCTTGGAGAGTTTGTTGACTATTGTGCGGAGGCAGGCATTAGGAGGGAGCTCACTGTTCCTTACAACCCCCAGCAGAACGGGGTTGCGGAGAGGAAGAACAGATCCATCGGAGGGGCTGCCAAAGCCATGTTACATGATCGGG
Source organism: Pinus albicaulis (assembly GCA_034641835.2). Classification (NCBI taxonomy): domain Eukaryota; kingdom Viridiplantae; phylum Streptophyta; class Pinopsida; order Pinales; family Pinaceae; genus Pinus; species Pinus albicaulis. The sequence continues at coordinate 230,024,343 of CM076576.1, forward strand.
GGTTGCCATTGTTTTTGTGGGCAGAGGCCTGCAACACAGCTGTTTACTTGCAGAACAGGAGTCCGCATCGTGCCTTGGGGCACATGACTCCGGAGGAGGCTTTTTCTGGGAAGAAGCCTGATATGGGTCATCTTCGTATCTTTGGGTGCATGACATACTCCTACATACCCAAGGAGAAGAGGACCAAACTAGAGCCCACCGTAGAGAAGGGTATCTTTGTGGGCTACAGTGAGACCTCCAAGGCCTTTCGGATTTACATTCCTGCGCAGAGGAAAGTTGTTGTCAGGCGGGATGTGAAGTTCGAGGAGGACAGGGCCTTTAGGAGGTCACGAGAGTTAGAGTATCTGGATCAGCCAGACCCTCAGCAGCAATTGAGTCAGTCGCAGGGATCCAGTGGGCAGGGATCAGGAGGATCCGGAGGTACATCTATGACGATGTCAGGTCCGTCAGTGGGGAGTGGCTCGCAGAGTCAGAGGGGTGGTGCTATGGGCAGCACGCAGAGCAGTCCACAGAGCAGTTCACTGGGGAGTCCACCGATGGACAGTTCACACGGTACCTCAGCATCTACAGGTTCAGGTGCAGGCAGGAGGACAGCAGACAGACAGTCAGGAGTTCAGGCTCCTGATGTTGAGGAGGAGGGGAGTTTTATTCTCCAGCCAGGAGTAGCGGTGTCAAAAGAGGAAGCCCAAGTGGCTTCGTGAACACCTTGAGATGCCACATTCTGTTGCCGAGTTTAAGAGGCTTGGCCGTAGAGAGCAGAATGGCCCGAGAGGTTTTGTAGCTATATGCAGCAATGGCTACCAAAGATTCTACTCCGAACCTTCTAGCTAAGGAGAGGAGGGCCCAGCTGTGCGGTGTCTGGAGAGAGGCCATGCAGGAGGAGTATTCTTCTATCATGAAGAATGATGTTTGGGAGGTGGTGCCGAGGCTCGAGGGCAAATCCATGGTTACTTCCAGATGGCTTTACAAGGTAAAGCATGCTGCAGATGGCAGCATTGAGAAATTCAAAGCGAGGTTTGTGGCTAGAGGGTTCTCCCAGGTAGAGGGAGTTGATTATGAGGAGACCTTCGCTCCCGTGGCTCGATATACTTCGATTCGCTCCATTATATCGATAACAGCAGAGATGGGTTGGAAGATCCACCAGATGGATGTGAAGACCGCATTTCTCAATGGCTTCATATAGGAGGAGGTGTACATTGAGCAGCCACAGGGCTTTGAGGTGCATGGGAAGGAGTCCCATGTGTGCAGACCGAAGAAGGCCCTTTATGGCCTGAAGCAAGCTCCCAGAGCTTGGTACTCCAGGATAGATACTTACTTGCAGAAGATGGGTTTCACAAAGAGTGAGGCAGATCCGAACCTTTACTATATTGTGATAGGTGAGGAGCCTCTCATTCTGGTGATGTATGTGGATGACTTAGTCATTACAGGTGCAGAGAGACTCATAGAGCACTGCAAGAGAGATCTTGCGACGGAGTTTGAGATGAAGGACATCGGCTTGATGCATTACTTTTTGGGTTTGGAGGTGTGGCAGGAGGAGGGGCATTTCTTCCTGGGACAGGGGAAGTATATTGTGGACATCCTTGGCAGATTCCACATGGAGGATTGTAGACCCATGTCGACACCGATGATCACCAACCGGAAGAAGCTTCATGCTTCGGATTCCGAGTTGGTGGATCCCACATTGTACAGACAGCTGATTGGTTCCTTGATGTATTTGGTCAACACTAGACCAGATATTTGTTTTGCAGTCAACACGATGAGTCAGCTTATGTGTGAGCCTAGGAAGGTTCACTGGGTGGCTGCAAAACACATTTTGCGATACTTGCAGGGGACAGTGGATTATGGTCTGGACTACAGGCAGGGGGATGGAGTGAGATTGGCAGGTTACACTGATTCCGATTGGGCAGGTTGTGCTTCTGATAGGAAGAGCACTTCAGGGTGCTGTTTTGGGTTGGGTTCGGCAGTGGTGTCATGGTTCAGCCGGAAGCAGCAGTCAGTAGCATTGAGTTCAGCGGAAGCAGAGTATATGGCAACCAGTCTAGCTAGTTGTGAGGCCATCTAGCTTCGCAAGATGTTGTTTGGCTTATTTGGTCAGCCATTGAGACCTTCAGTGATTTACTGTGATAATCAGAGTTGCATTAAACTCACGGAGAATCCAGTATTTCATGACAGGTCAAAGTATATCGGGATCAAATATCATTTCATCAGAGACTATGTTCAGAAAGGAGCTGTGAAGCTTGAGTATATTCCCACTGATGAGCAGGTTGCAGATATTCTTACCAAAGCCTTACCACGAGGCAAGCATGTCTACTTCAGAGACAAGATGGGTGTGGTGAGGAACACCTTCCTTGGTAAGAGGGAGTGTTGAAATTTGGTACCGGAGGACAGGTGGTTCCCTAAGGCTTTGATCTTTGGCCTAGGGAAAAGTGTCCAAAAGAATTTAATTTTTCTCCTAAAGTGACTTTATAATTTTTATAAAGTCAAATCTAATTTAAAAATGACTTAAGTGATAAAGTTACTAAAGTCTAATTTTAAAGTGACTTTTAATAAAGTCAATGTAAAATTAGAAAGGAAAAAGTGACTTTGGAAATAAAAGACTAAGTAGGTCTTTATTAAAGTGGGGTGAATTAAAAAATAGAAAGTGAGATTTAAATGAGCATTTAATCTCAGCCCTAGATCTCAATCTATCTCAGCCATTGGATTTAGGGATTCCCCAAAAGTCACTTAGGGTTAGGTTAAAGGAGGAAAAGAAGGAAAAGATCATTCATTCTTTCATGAGCAGATTGAGAGAAGAAGAGAAGGAGAGCAAGGGAGATTTCTGAGCAGAGAGGAGAAAGAGGGCAGCTGATAGAGACTTCAGCAAAATCCGTACAGCAGCAAGGAGGCACGGTTTCCAAGGTAGAAATTCGTACAGCAAGTGTTGGGCACATTTTTCGAGGGAGAGAGGCACAGTTTTCAAGGAAAACCGTACAGCAGCTTCAGCATTTAATTCTGGGCAGATTTTGGGCACGAATATCGAAGAGAGAGACTGCTGCTTGGTGGTACAGATTTCTAGAAATCCGTACAGCAGCCGTACAGTCAGTTTCGTCACAGATTTCGAGGCAAAGGAGCACAGATTTTGAGGAGAATAAGTTGCTGGGTTTTTCGTACAGTCCGTATAGCAGTACGGCCGTACAACTGGGCACAAAAATCGAGAAGCTCATTTCAGCATTTAATGCTGTCATAAAAGCTGTAAAATTTTTGTTTTGGGTTTTTACTGTTTTGCACGTTTTCCAAGGCGGAGTGAATGCACGGAAATCGAGATAAGTATTGTTGTTTAGTTGCTGAAATTTTTGCTGTAATTTCTGCCTCTCTGTAAAAGCATTTTTCAAAAATAAGAAGGAGCTCTCAAACTGGTTTTCCCCAAGAGTTGTAGGGGGTTTTTCCAGGGTCACCTTGACCAAAAATCTCAGTGTTCAAATGTGTTGAATCACTGTTTCAGCTTGCTGTGTGTTTTGTTTTATTTCTGCAGTTTCAGCATTCTGTAAAGTTTTCCAGAATTTGTGTTTCAGCAAAGTGATTTGTGTTTCAGCAAAGCAATTTCTGTTTCAGCAAATAAAAATTATTTTTTCTGATTGTTGAATGTAAGGAAATGGGAAAGGGCATTTAACTAAAAGGAGAAATAAGTGATACTGAAACCGGGGTGGGAAAACAGGAAATTTCTACAGAATTTACTATGGTGTGGACTCGTACATTTCTATCATTACATTGTGCCAGTTTATTATGTATTGTTGTTAATTATATATCCTGATTCTGGATTGATAACAATGATCCTAACATAGGCAGAATACATCTTGATGATACATTCCTAATCTGTTTCTTCGTCTCTGAGATACTTTGTCCAATGAATACTTGTTCGATATCATGAAATTGAACATCTATGAGAATGATAACTAATGCTTTTTCAAGTGTTCAGTTGATATGAAGGGCGCAGGCAAGTGGAAAAGAAGTACTCCCTGAATAATATTTTGAATACTGTAATCTAGATTGAAATCGTGTGAAACACAATTAACTTCTTTGAAGAAAAACGGAACATTTATGCCACAAAATATCGAAAAAAACTTAGCCAATTTTGTATTTTTGGAACTCGATTCCTATTAATCTAATTGATATCCGACTCATTAGTAATGCATTAATAATCTGAAAAATAAAAACATGGTCAATATTCTTCCAGTTAGTGATAACTCACAGTAGATTTGAACTAACAAAGATATAATTCTGACAGATAAAATTTCATTATTCCATGCATCGGATCGTTATTGAACGTCGAAACAGGCTTGGCGCTGAATTCTGGGATTGTAGGAGAAAATTTTAGATTAATGTAACCCTTATATATTCTGTCGTAGTTAATATATCTTAAAATTGAAGAGAAAAAACCAAGACAGCTGTCTAAGAGGGAAAGAAAAGGTTAGGAAATGTTTCCGACTATAGTACACTCCTTGTAGCTTCTTGTCGTTAAATAAGCGGTCCTTTTAGCCGAAAATGGATGATCTGACAGGCAGTCAGGAGGGTGTGGAATGTGACCAGACTGACAGGCATCTCCTTGTGGAAAAGATGGTGTCTATCAATCTTTCAACCTCAGGGGACTCATCCTTCCGTTTGGGAGAAGCATCAGTTTACAGATCAGAGTTGCCTGTGCAACTCTCAGCCAGGGGTGGGCAGTTCTGGGAAAGATGTAAATTCTCTTAAGATATAAGCCAAAGCGGACTTGCTAGCCCTCCTCGTTTATGCGTCGAGGGAAAACTTGTGTCAGTTGACCGCCATTTGGCTTCATGATATGTCATTTTTTATGTAAATTTTTATTGAAATACAAGATGCATTTGCTACTCAAAAATCCTTGGCAATCTATTAAAAGCGCTTACCAGCCAAAGTACCCAAATTAGATATCCCTTCGTTGCTGTGGCACAAAACCAGATTGCAAAGCGCTAAGACCTCATCCCTGTTTCCTTCCTTAATCCACAGCACCATCTCATAGTAACAAATCTCCTCCTCGGACAAATCCGCATTGTCCTCCCTCGTCTGCTCAACAAGACAGTGAAACTCTTCAACCATGCCCTTATTTGCAACATAGGCAATCAGGGGCTTGTAGCTGAATCTATCTGGAAACAATCCACATTCTCTCATCTTATCCAGAAGCCCATACGCCATACAGATTTCCTTGGACGTCTCCTCCTCATTTGGGTTCTCTTCAGCCCTCTTAACACACAGCTCTATCATGGCAGTGTATTCTTTCACACCATTTTCTCTGCCCAACTTCCCTAGAAGGTTAAGGGTGGCCTCTGCACCCAACCTCTTTCCATAAACCTTCATCAGTTCGCCAAAGCGACGGTCCTGCATAACTCTAATGACCCTCCTCTTCTTTCTGTCCCTGAGAAGCTCTCTGCGACGAAATGACATATTTTCATATTGTTTTCTGGGAGGAGTAGAGAATGTTTCTTCATAATCGTCATTTGAAGTCGGGGGCTGATGAGACAGCAATAGTGAACTCAGGGTCTTTTGCAATTTAGCGGTCTCTGAACGCTCGTTATAATCTGGTGACTTAACAGTCTTGCTCGCTGACATACAAATCCCAATAAGTTAGAAATTACATTATATGCAAAACATAAATATGTGAAGTTTATGGAAGGAATCAAATCGAAGACGTGTACCTGTGGAAAAATGCGAGGCCAAGGCATGAGCCAGAATCCTGGTTGTCTTGAGCAATGCTCTCCCACTGCAATTGGGTGCCAAGCTGCTCATCTATGAATTGATACCAAGTTTTCTTTTATTGCATACAGACTGGATGACTACCCTGTAGAACAGGGCACGGGAGACTTCTGTGTGCCTGCAGTATCAGTATTCTGAGTCCAACTGGTTGAACATACACCAGCAGGACCCTCAGGAGCGTCGAGTCTGTTTGAGCTGCTTCTCCCTCGATGCTCCGAAATTAAACTTCCGATCTTAAACCTTGTCTTGAGTGCGACAAAGAATTCATGTGGTTTTAGCGGTACCTCTTATTATGGGGGAAATTGGAGTGGAATGGCTACTACTGCTGTGGAGTTGGTTACTTTATCATTCACATTTATTTTATGGCTACTACTGCTATGGAGTTCGTTACTTTATCATTCACATTTCTTTTATCGAGAAAGTGCCTAATTTTCTTTTGCAATGAAGTGCCATTCTTTCTTAATACAGAAATTCCCCAATTTCACTTTCTCGTGATTCATTTTTATTGATAGTGAAACAACTCTCATTTTTAGTATTTTTGGGTTTGTGTTTGGGATTGATTGTTTATATATATATAATTATATATGATTTTATCATTTATATTTTTTAAAGAAGTTTTTCATTTTAATTTTTGCAATTAAGTGATCAATATGAATGAATGATATTTTAAAGCTTGTAAGACTAAAAATAGTCTATGGGACTATGAGCGTCCTTGTTTTTTGTCTTCTGTAATTCAATCTTTTTCTTATTTAAATTGGTGATGGGCTGACCCAACCTTCTAATAGTTCCTTCACTAAAAAGACAATGCCACAGCATTGATGCTAACATATTGTAGTAATTGTCTCTGATGTCTCTTCCATTGCCCCAAAAGTGCAAAAAGTACATATCCTTTCTTCTCAAACTTCTTTAGGTCTCTTCCACTGTTTTGTTTCACACCGAAGTTGATGTGAGTTAGTTCTTAATTGAGCAATAAGAACCTTTGCTCTCCACGGAATGCTAGCTCCAATGTACTCTTTTCTTTCTTTTCTCAAGTTTACCTTGTGATGATTTATTTATTCTTTCTTAATACAAAAATTTCTCAACTTTACCCCATGGCGATTCATCAAGTGGCAATTCATCTTTATTGATAGAGAATTTTTTTTTTGGGGGGGAGGGGGGTGGGGGTTTGTGTTTGGGATTGATGGTTATAAAATAATTATATATAAATAAACGTGGGAAATTTTATTATAATTAAGTTGTCAAATAAATAGTGGAGATAGTTATCATTGGCTATTATTCATTGTTATTCAAGGCAAACCAGAATTACTAGTTGGTGGTTTGTAAGGGGGCAGCCTTTCACTATTGTCAAATCTCTCTTGGTCTTGGGACGTTATGTAGTTTTCTTACGTCCGAAGAAGAGCAAAAGTAGTTTAGGACATGCTCCAAGCCATTTTGAAAACATATTATCTTTATTTCTAATTGTATAGTTATATTATCTTATAGAATTTTTCACATCATCATAGTAGAGGAAAGACTACATCTGATTCTTTACGTAGTGTATCAAAATGAGGAAACCGACCATAGAGAATATTAGAATATCATATTTATTGTTTGAACGTTCACAAAGTAGAGTCTAAGTATTGCAAGAGCATGAGGCTTCTAAGTTGCTAGATGACCTCAAAAATCAACAAAATACACACTTAAGAACCATAAAGAGGCATGACTTTAGAAAGAGACAAAAAAATGAAGACTTCTCAAAAGGCCACCTAAAAGGTTTATCAATCATGGCTTAAGGATCTCAAAGGAGTAGGAACCTCTAGGTATGAGGCATCTTGGTTGAGAATTGGTTCATCATCCACAACAATGACAATTGGGTTGATAGAGGTTCCCCGCTGAAATTGAACTCCATCTTTGTCAACTTCAAGCTTGTGACCAACACTAATTCATCTTCCAAAAGCCATCCCTTAGACCATTTTGAACTTAGATTCAAAGAACATGAATGTATCCAACAACGTCTCCACGTGGGATGTCCAAGTGGTTGGCACAATGGGATGTTATCCCCTCCACTTGGTTTCAAATTCCATGGGGGGGGTCTTTGGCTCATTGTGATAAGGCTCAAGGAGTAGGCTCCCCCACCCTCGTGGAGTCTTGGCACTTAACAAGTCATAAATTCCTGGTACATCTAGTTTACGAGGCAGTTGTTAGGATTGAATCTTGGGCCTCACCTAGGTTACTCCAACGAATTACCAATTCACCATGGTAAAAATAAAAGAACTTATCCAACAACTCTCATGCTCAACTCCTCTCCAATGTGTATGCAATGAGGGCCTTCATAAACCAATAATATTCAATAATTTTAAAAACTTTGATATTTATGTTCCTAATAAAACCAGAGTAACTAGCAATTGCACCACATGTTGCAAAGGAAACGCCATAAGGTTGTGGTATAGGAAAGAATAACATATAAGAAAGAAGAGGTAGTAGGAATTTTCTTTGCTCCAACTGATCCTCCAGAATAAGGGGTGGAGAATTATGTTTAATGGACCTCAAATCAAAATATCCATATTGGGTAATTGATGTGAAACAACTTCTTTGTTATTAATTGCATGTAAGATGTATTTTTAATAATGGACGATACATTTTGGCCAAAGCACTCAAGACCTCTATATGACAAAATCTGCATATTTATTTATTTTTTCTACATGAAGGGTGCACTTGGTTTTTATGACCAAGTTGGGCATATTTCACCCTTCCACGAAATTTTTTGCTTCTATCACATTCGCAATGTTGAATTCCTATGACACTATTCCTAGAACTCTGACTTTGCTCTACAGCTAGAATTATTTAATGGAATAAAATCTTATCACTATGACATGTTGTACTTCATAAGAGACTACTAAGAAGCTTAAGTATGGTAAATCCACCTTCACCTATCATTTGAACATAGAGCATAGAGTTATCTTAATTGTCAATTTTATGGATAAGAGACATTTGGGGTCTTTTTAACCCTTAGGGATGATTAATTAATCGCAATTCAAATAATTTATATTAATAAATTATCTACAATCATATTTCCATAATTCCTCGACCAATATTCCACTTCTTTGGAACTTTTCACCTCAGTTAGAATAAAAAACATCATGAAGACCCAAAAGTAAGAAGAAAAAGACTTCTTTAAGGATCATAATTCAAGAATTTAGTGCATTTTAAAGATCATTTATTTTTCCATCAAATAGAAAGAAACAATCAAATTTTGTAGTGACAAGAATGGGAACAAATTTTAAATGTAATAACTCCCTTCCCTAGTGATAGTACATTTTTGTTTTGAAATGAAATAATTTTCCCGATCTTCTAAATAATAGATTCCTCCCCAAGTGACCCTTTAAAGACGACTTTTTTTTGAACTAATTACAATAAGTAAGTGTCTTTTGTCTAGTATTTTATGAGTTCTCCTTACAATTAGAATGTTTCTCTTCTCATAACTCTATCTCGGGTTATAATTCTAGCTTTCTCTTGTTTATGAATAAATTGTCTCTATATCACTATTGTTTGTCTCTTTTTGAGTGCTTGCTTGAATCAGTGAGATAATGTAGCTCATCTATATTCCAAAATCCGTAAGTAACCCATTTTCTGAAGAGTCCTCTTCTATTTTTAATTCTGCTATTTGGTCCTCCATAACTTTGTCAATGTCATTTCCTTCTAAAGAATCCTACATTCTTGATAAGTATCCATTGTCCTGCTTTTATTCTTCCATATACTTCAGATCTAAATGAATGGAACACGAGATAAACTTAATGACATTTTTCGAATTCCAAGATTTTTCATTACACTTCTCATGTGTATCAGGGAAAATGGATTTCGTACATTCAATGTTATCCCTTTTTAGGGCTTGTTGTAAGATTGAAAGCTTCTCTTCACCATGTCTCATTTCTTCTATATCCTTGACTTTGATACAAACAATTGTTACCTACCCCTTTAAATGTAAATTTAATGTCATTTAAGAAATGAGAATTATGAACATTCATCATTATTGCTCAAGATAAATCATGTTCTCTAAAATAATTTGGAAATTTAACAAAGATCACATATTTAAAAAAAAAAATCATTATTAATTTAACTTTTTATATATTAGGAAATAAAACAACTGTAACATAGAAAAAAAAAACATGTATTTTTTTAATAATAAAATAGTTGTAACAAAAATAATACATAACCGGAGAAACTATGTATATCTGGATGTATGAAAATTTAGATACATTTTATTAAGTAAAATTTTAAAAGACTAATGGTTATAAACATTTAAAAATAATTTTATTACATAATTAGTTTAGATACAGAGTTAAGATTGATTTAGGCAATCTAAGTTGCCCCTATAAAGAAACTAAATTCCACATGAATACCATGGGTCAATACCATGGGCTGTATTTATAGTTTATTATTATTTTATTTTATTATTTTTATTTTTTATTGTATTTTGTCCTAGTTAAAACCTTCATTACATTATGTCAATCTTTTTATTTAATTTACTTTTATTTTTATTTTTAATTTTGTGTAATTTGACATAGTCGAAATGTTAAACATGACATCGCAACCTTTCTATCATATTTTGTTGAAGAGCATAGTAGCACAAAAATGTAATATTTAAATATATAACTAGTTATTTATCCATGTTATATAAATTAATTGGTTTGTGTGGAGTTTAATTTTATGATATAAGTTTTATTATAAATAAAAATTAAACTACATTCCACATGAATACCATGGGTTAATACCATGGACTGTATTTATAGTTTATCATTATTTTATTTTTTTATTGTATGATCGATCAATAATTAAAGATGAAGATGTAAAACTAAAAAAAAGAAGATGCCAGAAAAGGGAATAATATGCCTTCTTTCATTAAAAAAGTTGGATGAAGATTATTAAGTAGGGAATAGAGGAGAATAAAGCTTAGCCTACTGTGTTTTTCAAGGAGAAGGACAACGATCTAACACAGTGAATCGGGTCTGCTGCTTCCGCTCATTATTGGTGGAGGGAGGATGTGAAAGGACTTCGATTTTTTTTTATGAATAAAGTCCTCTTGGCATTGCAAATGTTTCACCAAACTCACACCTATCTCGCCGCTTCTACAAGCTTCTACAAGGCATAATCTGCTCGCTGCTGCGACCATTTGGACTTTTGATTATTGGTGGAGGGAGGATGTGAAAGGACTTCGATTTTTTTTTATGAATAAAGTCCTCTTGGCATTGCAAATGTTTCACCAAACTCACACCTATCTCGCCGCTTCTACAAGGCATAATCTGCTCGCTGCTGCGACCATTTGGACTTTCTCAAAATTATTCTCGGCGACAATTTATTTCTGGTCGAGGCTTTGAGGAAGCAAATTGTTTTGTGCTCCAATCGGAACTGTTGTTTTGAAATTCTCCACACTCAGCATGTCAGCCTCTGCGTTAACTGATAATTGGTTGTGTAGTAATTGGTTGTGTAATTTTTCTCTAATTGTTAATGCAGGCTAATTGTTTTTCTAACTACTAATTATCTGACGGCATACAAATCTTCAATCCTCTAACGTTTAATCTAACCTTGTAAAACTTTTTTTTTTTTTTTTTTTTGTAAATTCGGTGGATCCATTCCATTTTCTATTTATATTTGAAAGGCAAGCTACATAATAATAATAATAATATAAATAAATAAATAAAAATCTAACCTTGTAAAACTATACACCTTGGCAATTAGGAAAGTTGTTTTCAAATAATAAAGCGTGCGTAATTAATTTAAATCTATTTAAAATTAAATTTAGTATATATATATATATATATATATATATATATATATGTTTAGTTTTTTCATGATAATAATAAAAAAAAATTGTATTATTATAATAAAAAAAATAAAAAATACTTATATTATAATTAATTTATTAAATTTCAATATTTATATATTTTTCATGTTATATAGAGATTTTAAATATAATATTATAAATGATAATATTTAGAAAGCGGGTATTGTTTTATAATTTGATATTATTGTGTTAGGTTTTTTAGCAAAGAAAAAGCAATAAAGTTGTGGTATAGGAAAGAAAAGGTAGTAGGAACTTTCTCTGCTCCAAATGATCCTCCAGAATACGGGATGGAGAATTATGTTTACTAGACCTCAAATCAAAATATCCATATTGAGTAATTGATGTGGAACAACTTATTTGTTATTAATTGCATGTAAGATGTGGTTTTTCATAATTGATGAGACATTTTGGCCAAAGCACTCAAGAGCTCCATATGATGATACACGAAATTATTTTCTTCTATCACATTCGCAATGTTAAATTCTTCTGATACTACTCCTAGAACTCTAACTCTGCTCTACATCTAGAATTATTTATTGGAATAAAAACTTATCACTATGACATGTTTTAATTCATAAGAGACTACTAACAAGGTTAAGTATGGTAAATCGACCTTCACCTGTCATTTGAACATAGATCATAGAGTTATCTTAATCGTAAATTTTATGGATAAGAGACATTTGGGCCCTTTTTAACCTTTGGGGGTGATTAATTAATCTTATTATAAATTATCTACAATAATATTTCCATAATTCCTCTTTGAACGACCAATATTCCACTTCTTTGGAACTTTTCACGTGAGTCACAATAACAAACATCATGAAGACCCAAAAGTAAGAAGAAAAAATCAGCTCATAGTTATGGAATCTAGCCACTTCTTTAAGGATCATAATTCAAAACTTTAGTGCCTTTTAAAGATCATTTATTTTCCCATCAAATAAAAAGAAACAATCAAATTTTGTAGTGACAAGAATGAAAACAAATTTTAAATGTAATAACTCCCTTCTCTAATTATAGTACATTTTTATTTAATTTACTTTTGTTTTTAATTTTGTGTAATTTGACATAGTCAAAATGTTAAACATGACATTACAACATTTCTATCATACTTTGTTGGTATATAACAAGAAAAACTATATATATTTGGAAGTATGAAAATTTAGATACATTTTATTAAGTAAAATTTTAAAAGAATAATGATTATAAACATTTAAAAATAATTTTATTAAATAATTAGTTTAGATCAAGAGTTAAGATTGATTTAGGCCATCTTAGTTCCCCCTATAAAGAAACTACATTCCACATGAATACCATGGTCAATACCATGGAGTGTATTTATAGTTTATCATTATTTTATTTTACTATTTTTATTTTTATTGTATTTTGACTAGATAAAATGTTCATTACATTTGAGGTTAAAATCTAACAAATTTTTAATAACAACATTTTAACTTAAAAGTCACCAAAACCTAAATTCAATCTAACTTATTAAAAAGACAAAAACTAACATTATAAAAAACATATATAAAAATATTTACTTGATCTAATGGCCTAAGACATTTCAATCGTCTAACATTTGTTCCAATGGTGCAAACATGGACACAATGGCAGCTAGGGGAGTTGTTTTCAAATGCCTTACAGCATAAAAACAAATAAATTTTAAATTCATAGTCAATATTACGAATCACTAACTTAGTCTTTTTCAAAATCAAATATATTTCAACTATATTTAATTTTAATAATAAAAAATATTATATTTTCAATTGAAAAAATAAGTAAACAATGAGATAATATAACTATAAAATTAGAATGTTGATAATATGTTTTTACAATTTGGGCCTCGGGTATGTCCTAAACTGCTTTTGCTTCGCTAATTGCTTGTCTTTTTCGGGTGAGAAAACTACATAACAACCTCGGACCTGAGACATTTAACAGGAGTGAAAGTTTGTCTCCTTATCATTAGATCAAGATTTAATTTGCAATAATTTTATTTATTAAAAATATGATTTTAGCATTTTGTAAAATAGTAATGTGTGAAAATGTGAAGTTGTGTTACACTTTTTATCCTTTTTTGAGAAAAAAAATATTTATTTAATTAATTAATTTATTTATTTATTTATTTTCAACTTTTTGCAAGCCAAAACAATTTTTCTGTTTAGAATTTCGTTTTACTATAAAAATAAAAATTGTCAGAAATTTTATTAGCTTTTTATTACTTTTTTTGGGAATATTTTTAGACACATTTGATATGTCAACTTAACATTTCTTTGAGTGTGTGTTCTTTAACAATCAAAGGATTCATAAAAAGTCATGTTCAAACGCGTTGGTGTATTCTTTGAAAATTTTGTGTTTTTGAGAAAAAAAATGTGTTACAACAATCTAAACAGAGCCTACTTCAGTTTCGTTATATTTACGAAACCAACTAATGCATATCATAATTACTAGAATTTTTTTAACTGACCCAATATGAAAAAATTGCATATTTTGAATATGTTTTGGCTCGCACACAATTTCTCAGCATATTAGTTATAAACTAAAAATCTAAAAACTACCCATTACAGACGACGAACCAATGTAATGCACCTTAATTTTTTCAATTTTTTTTACAGTGTATTTTGGAAGATGCAAAATTTTGATTTCACTGAATCATAATGACCTTGAAAATTTGTTTGCACTCATTTTATTACAAAATTAATTAAAATTGGTAAATATTTATGAAATTCCATAAAAGCTATAATTCCTGAAAGTGGATTGAATTTTGCAAATTCTTGTCTTGGTTATGACAGTTAATTCACAAAGTTTCATGGAGTTTAATCATTCCAAAGTTGAAGAAATATATTCAAAGCCGAGCTTCTGTATAATTGCAGACGTGTTAGTTCGGCCGAACTTTGAATTGTTTTTTGTCCCAACAGCCTGTCAATTCTAACGACACAAAAGTTTGGCCGAAGTTTTTACATAAGTTTGGCTGAACTTTTAATCGACTTTACGTCAGTCATAAAATTTGATGAAGCCCCTCCAAAAAAACATTTCATGGCTATATAAATAGCCAAAAACATAATCATTATTTTCGCATAATTTCGCACATTTCTTCATTTGGGTTGATTTTGCAAAGGACTTTTTTTTGGCTTAATTTTCAAAGGATTTTTTTAGCTTAATATTCAAAAGGCATTTTTTGGAGCTATGTGATATTTTTTTTAGATGTTTTTTGGGCTTAATTTTCAAAGGACATTTTTTGGAGGTATTTTGTTTTTAGAGGGTTTTGGGCTTAATTTTCAAAAGACATATTTTTGGCATAATTTTCAAAGGACTCTTTGTAGGCTTAATATTCAAAGGACATTTTTTGGAGGTATTTTTGAAAGTGATATTTTTTTAGAGGTTTTTTGGGCTTAATTTTCAAAGGACATTGTTTGGAGGCATTTTGTTTTTAGAGACATTTTTTTAAAGGTTTTTGAGCTTAATTTTCAAAGGACATTTTTTGAAGGTATTTTTTAAAGTGACAGTTTTTTAGAGTACGTGTTTTGGGTTGAAGTAAATATTTTATAATGATTTTTTAAAATGAGTTTTTGTCTAACTTTTTAAATGAAATTTTTTTGCAGGACTTGAAAGGAAATTTTCTGAGCTTCATTTCATTTTTAGAAGACATTTTTATTTTATTTTATTTTATTTTATTTTTTTTTTTTTTTTTTTTTTTTATTTTTTTTTTTATTTTTATTTTTTTTTTTTTTTTCAGATTTTTTAAAGTAAGTGTTTTGGGTTGAAGTATGTCTTTTGTGCAAAAATTTTAAAATGAGTTTTTTTTTTTTTTTAATCTTTTGTGATGCTTTTTTTAATTGAGTTTTTATTCAAAATTTTTAAGTAATTTTTTTGAGCTTCATACTCAATTATCATGGGAAATCAAAGGAATTGCAAGAGAAAATATGATCAAACAAGAGACTCTGAGGAACATGGAAAACAAGGGAGAGAATATTGCAAAAAAATAGAGAGAAGAATGCTCAAATATTAAAAGGGAAAATCAACCTCAACTAAAAGTTGAAGCAGATATGTAAATTTAAATATTATAAATTTGATATTTAAAATTTGATTAATGTATTGTGAAACTTAATTTTTATTTGATGAACTAATTTGAAAAATATTTTGCAATGTAAACAGAGAGAGATATTCCTCAAAACATTGATGATGAGATACAAATTTTTTAAAGAGAAAGTGAAAGAGATATTGAACCAATGATTGAAGACGATGAAAATGTTGAAAGAAACTCAAGTGAATAAATTGAATCACCGGGTATATATATATATATATATATATGTTGAACATGTGTATTATTGAAATTATACATTTTTATTAATTTAGTTATTTATTGAATATCTAAACTTATTATGTACATTTAGTTCTAATATGTGCAAATGAAATCAATATCGGTGATAAGATGTTAGAAACTGTTGACACTCACACATATGGAGATAAAAAAGCTAACCATGTTATACGATATCGTGTTAATCGCATTATTGATTCGTTTTTCAAAAACGAAACTATGGTAGTTCAAGAACAAATGTTGAAAAGTCTCTTAACATCAAGGAAATTAAAAGAAGCTACGACTTTATTGGGTATTCTAAAATCAACAAAATATAAAAATAAAAATAAAAATGAAGGAAAATGTGATACAAATTATAAATAGTGCTCTAAAGTCAATTAGAATATCTAGAAAGAAAAGTGTTTCAAATGCACGTAGAGCAATACAAATGGCAGTGGTTTCATCAAGTACTAAAGAGAATCGTTTGATAAAACCTATGTCATGAGCATTAGGAACCTCACGAAAAACTTTGCACAAACATCAGAAATTCTTATTGCAAATAGATGTAAATGATAAACTCGCTTATTGGACAGTTATTTGTAGACAACCATACAAAGATAGACTTGAAGAAAATGTTAAAAAAAATAATATATGACTATTGGATGAAAAAATCACGTGTTTCACCAAAAGCAAGGGATGTGATGCAAAGAATAATATCACGAAATCAGTATGAAGAACATCCAAAACATTTCTTGGACACCACTCAGATAGAGTTGTTCAACAAGTTCATAGAAGAGAATAGTGAAATTGGTGTCTCAATCAGTGCTTTTGTGCAACAAAAACCATGGTATGTAAAACCTATCACTGTACATGATACTTGTTATTGTCATTATCATGTGGAATTTCAGTTATATTATGACACATTCCTTAATTTTGGTAAAATATTTTGGAAAGATTCACCTCCTCCTTCCACTATCCATGATTTCATATCTCAAATTCTATTTAGAAGAGAAAGCCATGAATTATTTTACCAAAAGAAATGTGTTGGTGGTAAAAAATGTGATGATTGTGGAAATTTGATTAAATTTCAAAATAAATACCGTACTGATATAAATGATCAATCATTGTCCAACATGAATGTGAAACGGAAGAGATATGAATGTATCCATGCATCGATTCAAAGTTCAATTAGTACTACAAGTGCTAAAAGAATTGATTTACAAGAAAAATAAATTTTTGTGATAGATTTTTTGAGAAAGTTTGAGGCAGAAATTTATAAATACGCCAAGTATTCCCATTGATGGCAGGACTTGCAATTCAAAAAATCCCGTGAAGTTTTTCCACCAGGGACCATTTTGTCAATAGTTGATTTTGCAGAAAACTACACATTTACTCCACAAAAAGAAATTCAAAGTGAACACTATCATTCTGAGCAAGTCTCCATGCTCGTCCATATTCTATATAGACATGTTGAACAAAATGTTGATTATATAGAAAACACCACTGAAAATTGGCATGTTATGAAAGAATATCACTTTTATATCAATGACAATCGTATACATGATACATATTTTGTACAACAATGTTTTGAAAATATTTATGACTCCTTGAAAAGTCGTGGAATAAAATTCAATGAACATTGGATATGGTCGATGGATGCGCAGGTCAATTCAAATCTTCACGATCATTTTATTTGTTGTGTCATCTTCATATGAAAACCCGCATTAAACATTGTTGGAATTTTTTTGAGACTGGTCATAGAAAATGAGAACATGATGATGCAGGGGCATGCATAAAACGAGCACTTCGAAGATATCAAATGAACCACTCTGCAAACCGACTTGTCTCAGCGAAAGAAGTTGTTCAATAGTGCATCATTGCACTAAACCATGAGACTAACCGATCAAGGGAAGTATGAAGGTACATTCAATTTAATTTTTATTGGATCTATAATTTTAAACAGTACATTTATCACAGTGATTATCTTTGATGGTATTTTGATATCATATTTATATTATTCATTGAATTTTACATATAGGTTTTTTTGGCATATTGGGGTCCACGATGTAGATAGATCGATTAGAGATGACATTGAAACAATAAAAATGACTCGAAAATTGCATTCAATTAAAACAAAGTTGTCAAAAAATGTGTTTGCATTGGATAAAAGAAAATGATGTTTGTGAATCCAATGATGTTTGTGAAAACAAAATGTATGTAAAAGATTGGCAACATATAGAACTAAATACAAAGAGAAAAATGTCCATTGCAAGCTTTGAAGAAATGCAATCAGAGGAGACTACAATATCATCTGATGGTGATCGAGTTTCTGATTTTGTTAGAGAAGGTAACATTTTAATTGTTTTCAAATGATAGAGATCTAGAAATAGATAATAAAATCAAGTACACATGTTAATTTTTCATGTTAATTATGATCTAAATTTAAATACATAAGTTTGTTTTATTGTGCGGGAGATGTTTTTGTTGTAGTTGCACCTACTATCAACGATGAAAATGTGAAGTATTATTTGATGTGTTGCACTGAACGAAAGATGAAATTATTAGAAAACTATGATGATAACGAGTTTACATATGACAGAGGGTCTATTATACTGAAAGATTATTTTTTCCAACAAACTAATCAAAGTGGGGATTTTGTTTACTTTCAAGACTATGAACTAGATGTCATAAGTTGTCAATATAGTCACTTGATGTGTGCAACACGCATAAAGTTGATAGAAGTTCAATCAAAGAAAGAAATGAAAATTAAGAAATGGAAAATGTCAAAAGTCGATCATGAACAAATCATTGAAGATGGCATTCCAATGGAATTTTTTTTATTGAATTACCCAACAATTTCTTCTCTTTGGATTCATCTTTTAGAACTTCCAGAACTCAACTAAAAATTGAACTGCCTTTTTATGTTATATGTACAAGTGTTTGCATATGTACATTGTTTTTGTACATGCACACGAGTAATTTATACACGTGTACATTTACACATGTCTAGATTATCTGGTCTTAAATGATTTCATACATTCTCTGGTACAATTTGTCTTAATGTCATTATTGCAAAATGTACATATTTGTGTATCTAGCATAGTTGATATAATGCAAATTTGAAGTTGCGCGATTTTTTTTAGATGTGTCTATTAAGTAAATTATAATATTCATTCTTGAATGCAAAATGTGTGGTACGTGTTTTGTAATTTCCAGTTTACTATCAACTGAAAGTAGCTTTTATATGTACATTAATGAAAAATGTTGTGTACTGGATATATATGTTATAATGGAATTTTAAAATTTTATGATTGTTTAACACATCTAAGAACACCTAGAATTTTATGATTGTTTTTCGATATACACATCGATATGTATTGTACTTCAATCATTTTTACATATATTCAAACATGTACTTCAATCATTTTATGTAGATATATTTATGTGAACTCTTTTTTTTGTTTGTAACTTGGGCTAAACTATATTAAAAGCACGAAAAACTGTACAGAGGCAATGGGCAGAGATGGAAAGTAGTGCTTAGCCTATCCCTACCTTGGTAGTGTTCAAAATAAACCAAGTTTGGGGCTGCCTCAAGGAGGAAACCATCCCCTTAAGAGTGTCATCCAGTCTTGTAATAAAAAATATTTAGTGGCCCATATAAAAACAAAAGAGTTGAAGTATATCCTGAGGTGACAATAATGGATTTCATTCATCTTCGTCCGTCGCCTGGTCCTCCCTCTATCAGGCACCCATATTCTCTAGTAATGGCTTCCTCCTCAGCTGTGGGCATTCGAGGAGGCTTCGGAGGGGTCGCATGGGCGATGGGAGCGACTGGGTACTCTGCATCGTAATTTTTGGTCCAGACACCATCCGAGTCCATAACCCAAACGCCTATCTCCTCCATCGTGGGCTCATAACCTGGAAGTGGGTTGGTTTTCCTGGGTAAAGGCTACACAAATTGCGGAATAGTGGATTTCATGTAGCCTCTTCTACCCTTAGGCTTATTCGGAGGCAAAACGGTCTCCCCATGAATGTTATCAAACGCTCGAGGATCCAACACCTCATGGATATCAGATGCAAAGCCCTCGATGGATTCCAATCGCTAGTCGTGGCCACGGTGAGAGCGGTCTGAAAATGCACCCCTATAGCTGCCTCTGATGGGTTTCTGACGTTGGTGCGAGGTCATGGTATTGTTTCTGACCTATACATTTTATGATTGTTTTTATATTTTAAAACATCGATATGTATTGTACTTAAATATCACCTAAATAATAAATGTGCATCCTAAAATTATATAAAATTCACACACATGTTCAAATGCATAACATGTACCAATGTACATGTGTTAAATGTAATTTGAAATTTCCATCTAGATTCATTTTATATTTAACAAATAAAATGACAACTTGAGTTTTAAGAACAAAACATTATATCACAACATGTGAGCACATGCCAAATGTAGTTCAAATATCCAAACTATACACATTTATGTGTAAATTGTAATTTGAAATTTCCATTTAGATTCATTTTATATTTAACAAATATAATACCAACTTCATTTTATATTTAACAAATATAGTGACAACTTGAGTTTTAAAAACAAAACAATATATCACAACATGTGATCACATGCCAAATGTAGTTCAACTATCCAAAATATACACATGTATACATGGTTTGTAATTTGAAATTTCCATGTAAAGAGATTCATTTTATATTTAACAAATTTATAAAATGACAACTTGAGTTTTAAAAACAAAACAATATATCACAACATGTGATCACATGCCAAATGTAGTTCAACTATCCAAAATATACACATGTACACGTGTTTTGTAATTTGAAATTTCCATATAGATTCATTTTATATTTAAAAAATAAAATGACAACTTGAGTTTTAACAACAAAACATTATATATCACAACATGTGATCACATGCCAAATGTAACTATCCAAAATTGAAAATCATTCTTGATAAAAGTAAATGTAGTTTAAAACTATATCCAAACAATAAAATATGTCCAAAATTTGTATCACATGAACAATAAAAGTAAATATATATAGTTCAATGTACAGTGTTACAAGTATCAAGTTATATAGAAAAGTAAATATGACCGCATCGATAAGACTATATATAAAAAATTAAATTTAAGACTAGATCTATCAAATATAATGTTGCACACATGTGCATTATCAATTAAATACAGATGGATTTAGTGTCTCTGCCAGCAAAGTCCTTATCCTCGTGCTATTCTGTGAAGAATGGGGAACCTGTACACAATGAGTACAAACATTAAAATTTAATGTTTTAAAATTGAATGAGAATATAGAACTTCATGTAAAAAAAATGAAAAACAAAAAAATCATGCAACACCTCATGTGGTTCCCTCTCCATTGTCTTTTGTTGCTCGTCCATTAAAACATCCTCCATAGTAACATCTTCCACAATAAATTGTACAATATATATATATATATATATATATATATATATTAAAAATTTTAAAATGAAAATGCATATAAACTAGTTTTCAATATAGAAAAAAAAAGTTAGACAACTTGTTCAAATGGTGTGGATGTTCCTATCTCCATTATACGCTCCATCGCTAGAGTCCTTGGAGAATGAAAATAATCTCCAAAAACCTAAAATTCAAAAATTTTAAAACTATAAAATAACTCAAGATCTTGATCTCATTTTATAATAAACTTTTGAACTTCAATTTATAACTTAAACATATAAGTGAAAAATTGAATACTTGTGATGGTGGACTAGGCATATCTCCTATGGGTGGCTCCGAAAGAAAATCTCCAAAAACCTAAAATTCAAAAAATTTAAAACTGTAAAATAACTCAAGATCTAGATCTCATTTTTTAATGGAACTTTTGAACTGCAATATATAACTTAAAAACATATTTAAGTGAATTTTTTTTCATACTTGTGATTATGGATTTGGCACATCTCCTAGGGAAGAAGAAGGTACCTCCATCGCAAAAACATCGGACGAAATTGGAATCTTTTAACATTTAGTTATATACATGTACATGTGTACACAATTATTTATTTTAAAAATATGTCATCATGTTTCGATATATAATAATAGATAAAAAATAATTGTACATCATCATGTTCACTTAAAAAACATTAACATGTGCCAACATATCATCTTGATGGTGAGAACCATCTTGATTGTGTGATCCTGAGGCTTTGACCGTGATATTAACATCTTCGTTCATCAAGCGTGAGAACTGCAAATGGTATTCACATATATGATACATTTTTGTTAGATTAATGTATACAAATAAATGTATGTATATACGTATTTATTACAAATTTTACATGCGTTAAAATAATCACCCTAACCATTAACACATACCGATCCCATGCCCTCTTCCTCATAAATAATTAGTTCCTACCAACCATTACGACAATTCTTTGCATATGTTCTGAGATATTTAACACTCATGTTGTCTATCTCATCATCTGTATGATACACAAAATTAGCACATGCATTATTTTGTGCTATTTGTCGATTCAGACAAACATCAATTCCACCCAGTCCACTCTGAACATTGTTAATGATGACATCCCTTGTTTTTCGACTAATTTGAGAAGTGGCATCCATTTCTGACCGCAAAGTTTCCACACAAAGAGGTCGACTAACCAATGGTGGCTCGGAGTGAGACAACTCAGCATCACGCTTGGCGCCCCTACGGTCACATAATCGACCTTTCCCAAGACCACAAAAGGGAAGGTCATTATAATTGGGTTTCATTCCCAAAAATAATTATGCATAAAATAATTTTACAAAATAAAGCGGAACCTCGTCGTTCCATGGGAGTCTTCCATAGGCAGCAAGGTGCCTATCATACAAATGGCCAGCTATATCAGGGTGCTTGAAATATTGCACCTTTAGCATCTTTTTTTTCAACTCTTCTTTGAAATTAAACATAGACTTGGCTATTTCTATTGTAATTATTTATTTAACAACCTCCCATATATCGGGACCCATCACTATTTCCTTTATTTTTCTCATCATTTATACAAAAGTATCAGTGGTTGGCCCAAGCGTTAGGTACACATCTACTAGTTTGCTTAAAGAGTGAGTAACTATTTCTAAGATTTCTCAACTCTCAGCAGGGAGTTTCAAAGACACAAGATCTTTCTTCAATTTTGAATGAAAATGTTGAATCCTTTGTAATGTGCATTGCTGCATGTTTGTTTCCCAATGTATATTGGAAATGTTAGACAGATAAGTTGTGGTTGGTGTACAACCTTCTTCTTGAATAATGTGTTATGTCCTACGTCTTTTTGAAGCAACATTTGAAGTAACATTTTCGCCCTCTGCATCAATATATAAAATTTTGTATAATAAAAACACATGTAAACAAATTTGTACAAATTGAATGAAAATAATATTCATATTGATGACCACCTCGATATGGTTGGTCAACATCATGTCCACCCTAAGACTGTTGAGAACCAGAATGACCACCAATTGGTTGAGAACCAATACGACCACCCATTGATTGGCCTCCGGGGAATTCATTTCACCGCCCTCACACAATTGGCCACCACCTATTAATGGGCCTACATGAGAATGTGTACCACCACCAACCTCACGCGACAAAAGAGAAATTTCATAAAAAAAAATATGAATTTATAATCAATTCAAAAATACATTCATACATATAAATACATATACAATTGATTGATTAAATAGAGTGAATCATACCACAATTGCGTGAACCATGGCCATGCTCCATTAATGGAGTAAATGCTCTTGTCCTCCTAATTCCTAAAAAATAAAAAAATAAAATTTATTAAAAACTAATTTGACTCACAAAATTGATAAAAAAAATCAATTCCATATGTATACATGTATGTACATGGGGATAAAATCATATATATAGTCAAAAAAAAAAAAAAAAAATCACATGTATACACACGTGTATGTATGGAGATAATATTATATATTCAAATATCATTTAAAAACATGCACATTTAATATAAATACCATGAACATCCCTCTATTCATGATCTCCCTCTCTCGTAGAGGCATGGGATTCTATTGATCTTTGTCTTTCATCCTCCAGGATATACATGGATATCTAAAGTGGACATTCACAATTATTTTAAATTACCATTTAAAATAAATTCAAAAGATTTCAAAAAATTAATGTAATTTAATACACAAATTATGTAAAACACAACTTTCAAAACACTTATTGATGTGTGAAACTCAATTTAAACAAAAAATTGTTGAAGTCCTCACATTTTAATTTTATAAAAAAGTGAAGTTCGCCAAGTTGTGCTTACATGGTGGGAGCACACTTGGTATATAATTGAAAAAAACACATGGTCATTAAAAATTACGCATTTATAAGTAAAAAACACACACATATCAAAGATATGTTACAATGTCAATCAATAAATTTTGAAGGAGAGCGTCTGAACACTAATTCATCTTTGAGAGATGAATCTTGAATTGAAATTGCTCCGTATAATACTAATTGATCTATTAATTCATCTTTGACAGATGAATCTTTAATTGGCATTGCCCCACACAATAGATCACCAGACATCTTATTAACATTTACACAATGTCTTATATTATAAAACTGAAATTGTCTAACAATATTGTTTGCTTTTCCATGCAGTTGTTTTAACCTCTCCTTCTTAATTTGGTACACATCTTTCATTTCATTGCACACAAGTTCAGAATTGGTGAAACTACAATTCCATTTGATCCACACTCCCTAATTGTTCCCAAGCCTTCTATCAATGCAATATAATATGCCTCGTTGTTTGTTTTTCTTCCTGGTATATTCATTTTCTTTTAGAAGACCTTGTTAGTCGCAATGTTGCAAAGCACATATGTAATCACTGTTTTCCATGGATTGGAATAGCAAGAAACATCTATGCATAATGTCCATTTTTCAACCATATTTAGTGGGTTTTTTATCCCTAAAAAAATAATTCAATAAAATATATTAAATTAACATTTATTGCAAATGCATGGGGAAAATGACATGTACATGGTTTTCCTTAAAGTTTATGGGTGAAATTACATGTACATGGTTTTCCTTAAAGTTTATGGGTGAAATTACATGTACATGGTTCCCAAAAACACTAGCAAATGCTTTAAAGTTTATGGGAGAAATGGAATGTACATGGTTTCTAAAAACACTAGCATTTTCCTTATTGCAAATGCCTTAAATTTTATTGCAAGTGGCATGTACAGGTTGGAATAAATGACATGTACATGGTTCCCAAAAATAGTAGCAAATGCCAACTTTATGGGAGAAATGACATGTACATGGTTTGCCTTAAAGTTTGCCTTATAGTTTATGGGAGAAATGACATAGAAATGACATTCCTTAAAGTTTGCCTTGAGTTTATGGGAGAAATGACACATGTACATGGTTTGCCTTAAATTTTATGGGATAAATGACATAGAAATGACATGTACATGGTTCTAAAAACACTAGAAAATACCTTAAAGTTTATGGGAGAAAGGAGAAATGACATGTACATTATTTGCGTTAAAGTTTGTCTTGAGTTTATGGGAGAAATGACATATACATGGTTCCAAAAACACTAGCAAATGCTTTAAATTTTATGGGAGAAATGACACGTACATGGTTATCCTTAAAGTTTGCCTTGAATTTATGGGAAAAATGACATGTACATGGTTATCCTTAAAGTTTGTCTTAAATTTTATGGGAGAAATGACATAGAAATGACATGTACATGGTTCCAAAAACACTATCAAATGTCTTAAAGTAAAGTTTTCCTTAAAGATTATGGGAGAAATGACATAGAAATGACATGTACATGGTTCCGAAAACATTAGCAAATGCTTTAAAGTTTATGGGAGAAATGACATGTACATGGTTATCCTTAAATTTTGCCTTGAGTTTATGGGAGAAATGGGAGAAATGACATGTATGTATGGTTATCCTTAAATTTTTCCTTAAATTTTATGGGAGAAATGACATGTACATGTTTCCCAAAACACTAGCAAATGCCTTAAAATTTATGGGAGAAATGACATGTACATGGTTTTCAAAAACACTAGCATTTTCCTTAAAAATACATTAAAATTAAGTTATGGTTTGCCTTAATGTTTATGGGAGAAATAACATGTACATGGTTTGCCTTAAGTTACAACCATGGAGTGATGTTGTTATTCGAAGATGAACATTAACTAAGAAAACCAAGTATGTGCATAAATTTAAATTGGTATGTTTATTTATGAACTTAATTGAAATAAATACGCTGCTAGAAATGAATATTTAATGATAGGTTCTACAAGATGGATGTAGACTAATGTTTAATATATGCATGTATGCATGTATGTCTGGTGGAGTTGTTGTGTGCATGTGAAAGTTGTGTGAAGACAATTATTCTGAACACATAAATGACAATATAATGATTGGTTCTACAAGATGGATGTAGACTAATGTTTAATATATGCATGTATGCATGTATGTCTAGTGGAGTTGTTGTGTGCATGTGAAAGCTGTGTGAAGACAATTATCTTGCACACTGGTATTATCAATGATAGGTTCTACAAGATGGATGTAGACTAATTTTTAATATATGCATGTATGGTGGAGTTGTTGTGTGCATGTGATAGTTGTGTGAAGACAATTATCCTGCACACTAGTATTATTCATGATAGGTTCTACAAGATGGATGTAGAATAATGCTTAATATATGCATGTATGGTGGAGCTGTTGTGTGCGTGTGAAAGCTGTGTAAAGATAACTATCCTGCACACTAGTATTATTCATGATAGGTTCTACAATGTATGCATGTATGTTTGGTGGAGTTGTTGTGTGCATAAGTATGTTACCACAAGCGACAGTATTAAGTTCTTGGGAGAAGAAATTAAAAATCAGATAATCAATATAAATCTATATCTTAATAAATATCATATCAACATTAATCTCAATGCATATCCAAGTTTGCTAAAAAGAAAAAGGCCTAAGAAAATTTTACATAATCTAAGTACTTCAAAAATTTTTCAAAATGTTAAATCTATTTCTAAAACAATATTTCATTGTATTAACCAAAAATAAAATAATTACATTATACCTTATCTAAATTGTTAACCAAATTATTATGATAAAAATTAATTTGAACCTCGTGACTATTAGATGAGGGTGATGATGTTGAGATTTAGAGGATCAGTATCTCATGTTTTGGGTGTTGGCTTTGGTGTTGCTTCAATGTTGCGCCCATGGCAGCTCAACTTCAACAACTGTAGATCAGAATACCTTCAATGTTGTTTACCATTAGTACTACCCCAATTAACAGTAAGTTGCTTAATACATAGTCTTAGTTACCTATATGATTACAACTTTTAATGGGAACATATCTAACAGATAAGTGTAATAGAAGCAGTAAGGTTAAATAATGAATACAATGGTACTTATACTGATAGTTACAAGGGTCATGTTTCACTTACCACTATTAAAACATAACCTCCAAGTTGCAAGTTGATCTTAACTAGTAAGCTTATAATAATCAATGATGCTTGAACATAATGGATAGTATAAGTTAGTTATGATAGTTCTTACTAAGTTGATTAGTACTAGTGATTTTGAAGTATCAACGTAATACAACATGTATCTCTTATGTAAAAACAAAAGCACCTTTAGTGAAACCACATATTGTTGAGTACTAAGTGTGATTGGAATGAGTGATTACCATTCTATTTACCCATATGTGAGTTAATATGGATATGTAAGCTCTATATGGATAAATACATGGTTTAATACACTATAAGAAAATTTATATCATAGTGAAAGCTAGCTTACTCCTACTATATAAGTAAGCATATGGCTGAGTGATTTACAAGCATTCAGCTAAGAACAAAGCTCAATCAATCTCTGTAGAAATTATATATCCAGATTCCCCTGATCTCACAATATTTAACTTCTTGCAAAATACAGAATCATTCCATTATTAATCTTTTGCGGAAAATTAATTGCACACACATGTGAAGCATAAATAAAAACAATCGCACATAACACAGTTGTTTAACGGGAAAGCCTAAAGATTAAAACCCCAAGTATCATATATTATGTATCACAGACATCATGTAACAATCTAATACAAAGTTTAGTACATCAAGCTCTCAGTACAATCAATCGTCACACACTAATCAGGAAAAATGATGCAGGGGCATTAGACCCAAGACACTTTTTGTACATAAATAAACATAAGGGGGGTCTCATGTTTTGTTTCCCTATGTAAATATCCATAGTTGAGTAATTTTAGTCAGTTAGAAAGGAAAATGTAACTGTCGTATGATTGAGGGGCACCTGAAGAGATAGTCAGTTTTGGAAGTTAGTCTAATTGGATCTGTAGGAAGTCGAAGGGTCTGTGAGTCATCAAGGAATTGAATCGATTCCTTGTCGTTGTATAAGAATAAACCTCTGTGACAGAGTCGAGGGGCTGCACGAGGCCTGTATAGACCTGCTTAGAGGCTGCACGGGAATGCAGGGAAAAGGGCCAAGAAATTGTAAAATCTGGTCGATATGTTGTAATTACTTCACTGTATAAATGTAGGATTGTTCAGTATAATTGTGTGTTAAATTCATGTGTTCTTGACAATTGAATTCCGATGGAAATGTGAAAATCCGTGGTTGGATTATGTGTATACAGTTCCGTTGGATTCTCTGTGGGAATACGGGTTCATAATTCAGGACTCGTGAACAATTGTTGTTTAATCGTGGAGAATGCCTTGCGTCTTTGAGCAATTATATGAGATTTAGAAATTGGCTCTGTATGCCAATTGGAACACGTATACCCTGTAATTAGTTTAATGATGTGCTGTGCCTAATTGGTAAGACTCTCTATATAGACGGAGTGAGGTTGAATTCACATTCGGGTACTGCGTTTATAATATAGGGATGCAGAAAAATGGTCCTATTCCTCGACTGAGTATGGGAGGAGAAGTGAGACTATAACTTGGCGTCGTATTGGCTCGGAACTGACTGAACCAACTGGGCTGAGGAAGTGGTGAATGCACGAATGATGACGGAACGCGGAGCTGGATGGAACCATGTGTGGGAAGGAGCAGAACCAAGAAGTGAACGGCAGTTTAGAGCGAACGGTGGTATTCATCGCACCACTCTTATACGGAAGGCGGTATTGGAGGAGTCACGAGCGATTCCATAGGAAGCTCGACACGTGTCCCCGAGCGAAATAGCAAAACCACCCAAGTATGGGCACCATCGTGCATTATTGTTCACGCATGTTGATCAAGCGATATACGTTGGATCGGGCAACACGATAACAGCCGTCAGATGTGGATGGCTCGTCAGTTCTGGGGCCCAGTTTTAAATTATATTGGTCGGGACTTTTCAAATTAAGGTTTATAGATAACCGAGGTATGTGTCGTACGTTGTTGTGGGCCTGTAATCCAATCATATTATATGTTAAGGGGTCAGAATCATATGGATAAGGGTTGAACGTATAATGGGTTGAATATACGAAGTGTGGCCATATGAATAGTGATCCAGGCGCGTAGTTAAAAGATCGAGGATAGATATAGGTATTGATATTGAGAGTATAACATAAGGGCTTGGAATTAATATCTCAAATCTCAGAGATTTGAGATATTAACACTCTCAGAATTAAGTGTTGAATTTGCCAGCGTGGAACAAGGGAAGTGTGAGATTGCCCGGATTGGAAAAATGATTGTGCAATAAAATTTCGGGATGCATTTACACACAGTTTAAGTGAACACTGAAAAGTACTGGGAATGTGGGTAAAGCGGGGTTACCCTGCACCAAAAAATCTGCAAATCCATCCACCGATCTTTGCCCTCCTGCTAGCCTGCCTCCACTGCGCAATCCCTACTGAAGAATAGCTCTGAATGAATCTGAACTACCCTTGCCTTGACTACGCAATCCTCATTGGAAACTCCAATGTGTGTGTGATGTAATCAATGCATCACTACAGTCACAACATATAGTCCATCTTGCCCTTTCAACTATCTCTCCACTGGAACTGACATGCACTATAGTTAACTGTTGTATTGTTCAGTTGATTAATGAGTTATTATTTGTGAATTAATTAACTAATTAATTCACTCCACTCTCACTATTGTATCATTTAGTTAGACTAGATACAACTAGCTCAATTGAGTCTAACTGAGTTAAACTGAATACAACTCCATGAACTATTCTTCCAACTTTGTCATAGCTTTGCCACTTGAGTTCTAACTGAATCCTCCATGCATGAACCACCAGTTGACCTTGGGAATTGCGTAATTCCCTCAGCCCACTTGTTTAGTCAATTTAGTGTCCTAAATTGCTAACATAAATTATCGACCAGGGCTAGTAAACTAATGAACTGTGGTGCACTATACTTCTTACTTTATTGTTTTGATGTTTTATTGTTGTTTTGGGGGTTTTATGTTTTGATTCTTAGTGTTCTACTCTAAACTAGAAAGATGAGATTAAATCTAATTAAAAGGAAGAAAAAGAAATGTTGCCAAATGAATTAAAGCAGAGTTTTATTTGCAAGTTTTTGGAGTCTATTTTATAATTGAGAAATGATGAAAACAAGAAATCCTAATCCATGGATATTGCAGCTTAATTGAAAATTCAAGAAATGAAAAAAATTAATAACTCAAACATTACAACTGAATCTTATTCATTCAATAAAAGTTTATTGGAATAGTTTTGAAAGAGATTAATTGTAGTGTAATGAGGATCTCCTATGACATAAAATAAAATGTTGAAACAATCATTGTACTTGTAAGTCACTTGTTATTATTCAATAAACTGAACCCAGGGAAACACAATGACTATGAACTAAGAAAACAATCTAGAAAGCAAAAGGTAAAGAAAGATCCTAAAACAGAAATTAAAATGACTTAGCTAGAAAACACATGAAACCTCCTCGAATAGCAGGGGCCCTCTGCTACCAATTTGGTGAAATTCCTTAGCTCCTTGAAGATGTAATCAAAACATCATCAAAGAACTGAACTTCTTTATTAATAAACTCACAAATCTACATCCCATTTTCATCTTAAGCTTTGTTACAAAACACTCTATAATCATTTCTCTTCTTCTCCTATTTTTCACCCTTTATATTTGATAGGAGAAAGCTTCTCCTATTTATACAAAAAATATGAGCATGAATCTCTCCCTCTATCTCTAGAGTTACAATCAAAATAGGAAATGATAAGACACATGTCTTTTTTAGAGTTTCAATACAAATAAGAAATG
The DNA here is from genome assembly GCA_034641835.2 of Pinus albicaulis. NCBI lineage: Eukaryota > Viridiplantae > Streptophyta > Pinopsida > Pinales > Pinaceae > Pinus > Pinus albicaulis. The sequence continues at coordinate 230,055,449 of CM076576.1, forward strand.
AGACACATATCTTCTTAGAGTTTCAATACAAAAATGAAATGAGACACATATCCTCATGATCCCATGATCTTCTCCACTCAAATTTGAATTTGGTTTTGGGAGGCCACATAAAGGTCTTTTAGAAGCTTCCTTTTGACCTACACATGTCACAAAACTCATAACACATATATAGATATATGAAACTATGTTAATTTTCTAGTTTTTAATCATAAATTCACTTTAAACACATAAAATAAATAACTTTGGAAGACAAGGATCCTAACCCATATATTTATGAAAATGGTTACTTGATGTAGGGTTTTAGGTCAGATAGTTATGAAATAAGAGCTGAATGGTTATAACATAATGGAAATATGTATGAATATGGAAAACACTTTTGAGATTCAACATACCTCCCAACTGAAGTTGTTGCATGTCCTCATGCAACTATTGCAATGGTTCATTTGTCCATGAGTTGATATTTTATGAGTTTTGACTCATATTGATTCATTCCAGACTTTGCTTTATGATATTTTCTTTTAACAAAGTATAATACATTTTATTGCAACATTTATTTATTTTAATGGTTGGTTCTTGTGTGACAGCTGATTTTTTTTGAGCAATGGTTCTTGTGTAACAATGCTTTATTTTCTTTGTTACATCAAATTTCATGAAAACATTTAGAATCAAATACTTCATCAATGAATTGATCATTTGCAAGGCATATAATCTTTTGGATCATGTTGCAACAATAGTTGGTTGGGAAGTATATGCGGGTGGAAATGGAATGAAAATGTGTGATAATGTATGACATATGGATATGAAATGATGTCCCTTCCACCCAACTAAAGATATGACAATGTGAAAAAGGGAGTGAGGAATTTTTCCAAAGTTACAATTTTAACATTCTAATGAATTACATGACTAAAAATTAGAAAACCATATACCTTCACTTACCTTAAATGTGGATGAGTTGTGTATACTGAAGAGTGTGGTTGTTGATGTTGTTGGATCATGAACTATGTAAACAAATTAATTTGATCTGCTTCTTTTTCTCTTTGTTCTCTTTGTGTTGATGACAAGATTGAGATCTTTATTGCTACTGATACAAATTGATTCCTGCTGCAAACTGCTGAAAAGATGTAGTCTTCAATCGTTACAAAATTTGATGGTACAATTCTAGTCATGTGAATAAATGTGTTGATGTCGAGCATGAAGAGAATGTCATTGGATTACTGACCATTGATGAATGTCATTAACCAATGCGAAAAAAACTCACCATTAATGTCAATGAGTGCCAAGGTACCTAAGTACATCTTGCAAAGTGCAAATAGATGGGCTGATGTCGAGCTACTTGCAAGATCTGACGATCAAGGGACATTGATGTCTTCCCATGATTGTCAGCGAGAGAACTTGTCATTAATGTATACAAGCCTCGAGGTACTATTAAGGAATCTAGTCTTGGCCCTAGATAATGTGCTGATGTCGATAGGCCAAGACCCATTAAAAGGGAGGTCTTAAGGAATCCTCCATCATCTAACACGAGCATGAAATAATATTTTTTTTTTTTTTTAAGGACTATGGATGAAATTTTTTGCAGTGGATCAAGGTTTATTTGACATAATGAAAATGGAAATGAAATGAATCAGCTTTGTAGAGGAGCTGAACAGTTTTATTGCTAGGTTAGTGAAAGCATGGAAGGAAAATATAATGACTGGGGAAAAAATGAACAGTGAGGGAAAATGAGACGAGGATTTTATTGAATGACTAAGTAGAAATTCAATAGCGAATGTAAATGGAAATGAGGTGAATGTTTTATTGACTGAGGAAACATGGATGCAATGGAGATACTGGCATCTGAAAGGCTTGCAAGTGTTGGATCTGATTTGCATTAGCATGTGCTCATGCATTGATGTTTCTTTTTGTGTTGTTGATCATCTTCTTGTAAAAGAAATGTAGTCTCTAAGAGAGACATTATTCGCTAGTAGTCATCTATCATTCCTCTTGGAACCTGCAAAATAAAACTAGTACTTATTCTGCAATGGAATGTAAGATTATCAAAAGAGAGAGGTGATCAATCTCTCTGGTTATGACATTTACACAAAAAACTGACAATTGGTACTAATAAAACAAGTTCACAAAGGAAAACCAAAAGAATTTATACCTGTTTCGAAATTAGTGCCTAAAGTTACTTGTTGTGTCTTTTAAACAATTTCTTTAGTCTTTACTATTTCAAACTTTTGATGATAGTTTTCTCATTACGTGGATCTTATCGAGCTCTTTCCAACAACGCTTGAATCGTCGAAATCTGATTTCGGAAGAGAAAGTTAAGCTAATTTGAAATTTGGGTGAAACAGTGAAGTTTCTCAGCTACAAAATTGATGTTTAGCTTGCAGAATTGCGCAGTTTCTGTAGCTAAAAACCCTGAAAAGAAAATTAAGTATACACGCATATGAAAATAATCAGTCTTGACATTTAAATCAATCAGTACGTCCTCAAGGAAAATGAATACACTACTTATTTTATTGATGTAGTAATTTTATTTATTTATTTATTTTTTATTTTATTTTATTTTATTTTATTTATTTTTTTATTTTTATTTTTATTTTATATATATGTTACATTTAAAAAATATATATACATATATAATTTTATTAAACAAAACAATTTATTAAATAAGGAATTCAAAAGAAAATAAAAACCTTGAAAGCCATTCTTATGCCCACTTACTTCCACATTGTTCATCCTCATGTGGCAATCTTTGCAAGTAACTCTCCATTGGAACATAGCATGATGTATTAAGATCACCTTCCTCTTCACGCAAAAGAGGCTCATTTTTCCTTCTTTCTTTGCAAGGAGATTCTAGCATATATATGCAAGAGTAAAATATGCCAGAAATAGTCACCGGAAAAAGAATATGAACAAGGAAAGCATGTCGCAGCTCGCAAAAGAATTAATCACAAATTCAAGACAAGCAAGATCTAACATTCAATAACACTGGAATCCAGAACCGCTGCAATGATACCTTACATTAAAGCAACAATAATTTGAAATCCAGAATTTTTTCTAGGTAGATATAAATGAATAACGGGATGCTGTGAAGATTCTATTGCTCAACATGTATTGATTTAAACTTGAATTAATCCTAGATCCAAGTCATCGGAATTTCAACTATTATTGCTAAAGTGCTTTGGAGTTGCAATAGGAGAGGAACTCCATGCATGATAGATGCTGTCAAAGAAGACGTCTCTTTCCAAATTTGAACATCTTCCTCTTTGTTTTGGTAGGCAATTTTTGACATGTAAAATGGAAATCATATTTCAAAATGGCAGCGGGTTGGCAAGGATCTTCAACATTTCTTCAACTTCCCTGAATTATCTGCAAACTAGGATTTGGCAAGATGCCAAGTGGAATTGAGAATGAATGGGATGTGTATCAAACACAAATGAATTCTCCCACCTGAAACGTGCCGTGTGGTTTGAATGCCACAATAGAGTTTCATTTTGATTTGCATTCTCCACCTTGTTGAAACTGTTCACTGTGTATTTATAAAAATCATTTTTTTTTCCACGTAGACAGCAAAATAGGGCTTTGAAGAACCGTAAAATTCTCTCTAACAGTTGTAAAGTCTAGAAAAATGGTTTTTATTTATCTAATTGACCCCATTCCCGAAAAAACCCATGTCGTGGATTTTTTTTATTCGTCCTCAATCAATCAGAAAATTCGTTTCAAATTCACGTGTAAAAAAAAATTGCGTTTCTGGAAATGCTCCAGCAAAAATCGTTTTCTGGTTCGTTCTGTAAGATTTCTGAGAATTAAATAAATATTCTTCCATTACAGGATAGGTGACCGAACCAAAGTGCCAAATCAATTAGAAAATGTGATAAAAAGGGAGTGCAGTGCAGGCAGAACTCGCAAGTTGTATGATCGAAAGTTTGGAAGGAGGTTTGAGTTTCACACTGTTTCTACCCAAGGAAGCCATATTATTTCCATATTGTTTCCTGTATCAAATGGAGACAGTGAAACCGCTCAATAATGTGATCTAAAGGGTGGAATCAGAGATTCAAGTTATGCATTCAATTCTTCATCTGTCCAAGTAATTCCATGGTTGAATTTTTATGTTCTCTGTTCAAAATAATTTAGTTGATTCACTTATACCCATTTCACTTCAATGATGCATAGTTAAAAGTGTCGGAGGCTTTTAGACCCACTCTAGAGCATGGGATCTCCCATAACCTCAGATCTATCATGAAGACTGGAGCTGTAGTGTTTTCGTATTGCAGTATTGCAGACGGGTGTGCAACAGAAATAAATAATTTTCTTACCACGGACACTATTGTCACAACTATCAAATTTTCTTTGGCTTTTGTTTTATTGTTCAAAATTTTTCAAAATGCCATGGCCATTTCCTTGGTTTTTGTTTACGTTTGGTTGTTTATTAATTTATTATTATTATATTTTGTTTTTTTTATAATAAAACTACATATGTTATATTTTCAAAAATTAAAAATATACATGTATATTTTATGAAACAAAATAATTTATTGAAATTTTTTTTTTCTTTATTAAAATTTATTAAAAAAGAAAAATATGACAAGGTTTTTTTTTGTCCTACTCTACTTGAAAAAGAAATCTTATTCAAGTATATGAATACTTCCAATGGAACCATGTCTGTAATAAGATGATAGATAAACTCATATGCAGGTTTGAAATATATTCTTTGATATGTACTCGTATATGAGAGACGAGTTGCCTTGATTGAGATGATATCAGAAGATACTGAAGAATTGAGCATTGGGATCCAATGACTCTACTGAACCAAGATTGAATGTAATCTTGTATTCCTTCGATTCCTGCTATCATGTCATGCAAGTATTCAAAGATGTGATCTTCATTTATAGAATCTGGTGATAGGCAGGCGTGAAACTTTTCAATATTTGGTTCCAATAACTTCTTTTTATCAACAAACATCCATGATTCTTGGACCTTATCTGAGTCTTCTTCTTCTGGTTGTTTTTCTTCAATGATAGCTGGTGAATCATTTTGCAATACCTCAAAATTGTAAGTTGATTGAGGTGTTTTATTTTTGGGGATATGAAATGGTTGTGGAGGTAGTGGAGTGGGAATGGATCTTTGGGGTGCTTCTGTGGATGGTAATGGGAAAGGTTGAATTGAGGTCAAATGAGGGTGATATTGATGTTGTGGTGGAGGTGAATGGTATGAATAACATTGATGATGGTATTGAGGATAGAGAGGGAAAGATTGAGGAGATGGTGGATTTCCTTTGTAGGGCCTTTGCCAACTTTGTTGCCAAGATTGGTTTTGAGGTTGGGATTGAGATGCCCAAGGTTGCCAAGGCAAGGGTGTTTTCCAATTATCTTGAGATTGTTGTGCATAACCTTGAAACTGTGCATAAGGATATTGCATCGTAATGGGTTGATGAGGCTGCCATAGTCCTCTTGGAGCTACATAACAAAGTTGCTCTTGTGCTTGATTTGCTCCATTATCCTTCTGGTAAATTGCCTTCAACCCTGGTAATGATGGGAAATCTTCAGTAGTATGTGATCCTGCACAAATTTTACACATTTTAATGTTATCAAGTGGACATTCATGCAAAGCATGTTTCTTTCTACATTTAGGGCAAAATATAAATGACACAACTTTTTTCTTGTTTTGAATTCTTAGCATGTCAGTTTGTTCATTTAAATTACCAATAATGTTTAGCAAATTGTTAGGTTCAGTTTGACTTACCAATCCTGATGTTGACTTACTTACTCTTTCCATAAATGGATCTTGAGGGGATCTTACACACTTTGCTTTTCCTCTTGATATGTTCTTTCATAGTTCACAAATTTCTTGAAATGGAAATTGATAGACATCTCCTTTTCCCACAAGATTAAGAAGATCAATCCATTCATCCTTTATAACATTTAGTAGAAGAGTTTTTAATGCATCTGATCCTAAATTATGCAATTTAGATCTTTTGATATTATAAGTAAATCTCTCCACTAAATCTTCTAGGCTTTCATCCTTTTTTTGGTTCATCTTAAAGACTTCATTTCTAAGGTCATGGTGCATGCAATAATCTTTATATTTTTTCCAAAAATACTCTTTTCATGTCATCTCATGTCCTTATAGAATTTGTTCCTAAAGTCATGAACCATCTAAGAGCTCTATCCTTCAATGTTGCTGGAAGCAAATTTAATTTTTTAATGTGCAATGAGTAGCCATAAGATCTACAAATTATTTCAAATTCAAAAAGAAAGGTTTCCGGGGCTTCTGATCTCATACCTTTGAAGTTAGGAAGTACAGATGGATGGATGTTCTTCATTTGAACGTTGATATCAGTTTCTTGAATGGGAAATCCAAAAGGATCTTTCTCATTGTCATTATCTCCATCCATTTCTTCAACCTCATTTTTCACCTCTTCTTCTACCTGCAAAAATATGAATTCATGATGTGGATGTGTGGCTTTTACTACACCACATGGTATAGTGGGTGTGGTAGGTGATTGAAGTATTTCTTTTTCTTTTCTTTTTTTTTTGATGTAAGAAATAAGGTTACCTAGTTACACTTCCCCAACAATGGTGCCAAAATGTTTAGTCAATTTAGTGTCCTAAATGGCTAACATAAATTATTGACCAGGGCTAGTAAACTGATGAAGTGTGGTGCACTATATGTGCTTAAGAAACCTACTTCTTACTTTGTTGTTTTGTTGTTTTGGGGGTTTTATGTTTTGATTCTTAGTGTTCTACTCTAAACTAGAAAGATGAAATTAAATCTAATTAAAAGGAAGAAAAATAAATGTTGTCAAATGAATTAAAGCAGAGTTTTATTTGCAAGTTTTTGGAGTCTATTTTCTAATTAAGAAATGATGAAAACAAGAAATCCTAATCCATGGATATTGCAGCTTAATTGAAGATTCAAGAAATGAAAACAATTAATAACTCAAACATTACAACTGAATCTTATTCATTCAATCAAAGTTTATTGGAATAATTTTGAAAGAGATTAATTGTAGTGTAATGAGGATCTCCTATGACATAAAATAAAATGTTGAAACAATCATTGTACTTGTAAGTCACTTGTTATTATTCAATAAACTGAACCCAAGGAAACATAATGACTGTGAACTAAGAAAGAAATCTAGAAAGCAAGAAGTAAAAAAAGACGCTAAAACAGAAATTAAAATGACTTAGCTAGAAAACACATGAAATCTCCTCGAATAGCAGGGGCCCTCTGCTACCAATTTGGTGAAATTCCTTAGCTCCTTGAAGATGTAATCAAAACAACATCAAAGAAGTGAACTTCTTTATTGATAAACTTACAAATCTACATCCCATTCCATCTTAAGATTTGTTACAAAACACTCTATAATCATTTATCTTCTTCTCCTATTTTTCACCCTATATATTTGATAGGAGAAAGCTTCTCCTATTTATACAAAAATATGAACATGAATCTCTCCCTCTATCTCTAGATTTACAATCAAAATAGGAAATGATAAGACACATGTCTTTTTTAGAGTTTCAATACAAATAAGAAATGAGACACATGTCTTCTTAGAGTTTCAATACAAAAAGGAAATGAGACACATATCCTCATGATCCCATGATCTTCTCCACTCAAATTCGAATTTGGTTATGGGAGGCCACATAAAGGTCTCTTAGAAGCTTCCTTTTGACCTACACATGTCACAAAACTCATAACACACACATATATATATGAAACTATGTTAATTTTCTAGTTTCTCATCATAAATTCACTTTAAACACATAAAATAAATAACTTTGGAAGACAAGGATCCTAACCCATATATTTATGAAAATGGTTACTTGATGTAGGGTTTTAGGTCAGATAGTTATGAAATGAGAGCTGAATGGTTATGACATAATGGAAATATGTATGAATATGGAAAACACTTTTGAGACTCAACACCACTGATTTTCCAAATCTGTGCACTGAAACTAAGTGCTCCAAGAGAATAAGTTGATGTTTATTGTCGGATTATTATTAAGAGCTCATAATAATCGATACTTCTATTTTTAGATCGAAGATCTATAAATAGACTTTGCCCAATATTCTAAAAATATAATTTCATCTATTTTTCCAACTTGATCAACCATCCACAGGTAGCATCCTGCAACTTCTGAAATATGATCAACATGTCTAAAAATAGACATAGTCTAAAAATAGACATAGTCTAAAAATAGACATAGTCTAAAAATAGACTTGCGCCAAAAATAGCCTGCGGGCCCACTTAGTGAAGGTGACTCTTTTCACTAAGCTCATCATCTTGTTGAATCTCAACACTCCCTCTCAACAAGATAGGGATTATCCTTCACCCCGATCCTGCCTCTATGGTATTCGAATTTTCTCCTGGTGAGCGCCTTCGTCAGAATATCTACAACCTGATCCTCCGTAGGAATGTACTGAAGCAACATGATCTTCTGCTACACACAATATCTGATATGATGATACCAGATATCAATACGTTTAGATATATTATGAAACACAGGATTAACTGAGAGTTTACTGCAACTCTGATTATCACAATGTATCACTGTAGGATCTAAATGTGAACCGAACAAACCAACCAGGATCTTCCTCATCCAGATAGCCTCACATGCAGCTTGACTTGCTGCCATGTATTCTGCTTCCGCTGAACTGAGTGCCACAGATATTTGTTTCCTGCTGTACCAAGAAACTATCGTAGATCTGATACTGAAAATCCCTCCTGATGTGCTCTTTCTGTCTTTTGGGCTGCTTGCCCAATCTACATCTGTGAAGCCATGCAACTTCACCTCATTCGTCTGTATGTACCATAAACCATACTCAGATGTGCCCCTGAGATATCTCAGGACATGCTTGCCTGCCTTCCAAAAGAGCTTGGTAGGCTTAACCATCGCTTGTGAAAGCTGGTTCACCGCATAGCATATGTCTGGTCTTGTATTGACTAAATACATGAGCGAACCCACCAATTGTCGATAAACAGTGGCATCCACTACCTCTGCTGATGTAGCATCCTCTTTCTTCCAATTTCCTGGAAGAGGAGTGTCGATAGGCTTGCAGCCTTGCATGTGAAACTTCTCCAGTATCTCTTGGGCATACTTGTCCAGAGACACAAACAGTTCACCTTCCCACTACCATATTTCCAATCCATGGAAATAATGAAGGAGGCCCAAATCCTTCATCTCAAACTCCTTTTCAAGATCTGCCTTGCATGAGTGTATCAACTGCTCATCACCTATTAGTATTAAATCATCAACATAAAGTACAATGATTAAAAGCATATCCTCCACCACAACCTGGTATAGGTTTGCATCTTCCTCACTCTTGGTGAAGCCAAGTCCAGTGAAATAGCTGTCGATCCGAGTGTACCAAGCACGGGGTGCTTGTTTCAGCCCATACAGTGCTCTTTTGAGCCTGCACACATGCGACTCACTACTGAAGATATCAAATCCTTCAGGCTGCTCAATGTACACTTCTTCCTCAATGATCCCATTAAGAAACACAGTCTTCACATCCATCTGATGAATGTGCCAACCCATCTGTGCTGAGAGAGCAAGTATGGTTCATATGGAAGAATACTATGTGATAGGTGCAAAGGTTTCTTCATAGTCAATCCCCTCAATATGTGAGAAGCCCCGAGCAAAAAATCTTGCCTTATAATTATCAACGCTCCCATCAACAGCTTGCTTTGCCTTGTATATCCATCTTGATCCTATAAATAATTTTTCCACCATGCTTGGAACAATCTCCTGCCACTGCACAAATAATGAGTCATACTCACATGACAACTAATTCATAACTAAAGTAATAAATATAGTTTGTTAATATAATAAATATAATTAATAATTAACTAAATAGTAATTATGATAAATAGTCATTAGGTTAATAAAAAGGCATGTCTAAAAGACATGTCCATTCGTGAAAAGGTACCTACATAGGTATAAAAGCGGGACCTCATTGTAACCTTCAAATCATCTTGTCTTATATCATATTAATAAATATTTATTATTATAAATACCTCGTGTATTTTTATAATTAAAGCTGCTTTTGCTATTAAGTTTAAAAATCTATGAGTCTTGCCGCTACAGCAACCAAATCTGCGTTTTGTTGCTACATACTCCTCCACCATGGCATCTACCCATGTGGGCTCCTCCACTGATTCTTCAAAATAAGATGGCTCTGTCATGATACACTTGATCATAAGAGCCATGTATCCAGTAAATCGGTCAGGTGACTGTCTTTTTCGCGCCGTGACGGTGGACTCACATTTTGTGCCGCAAAGATCAAGCTTCTTGGGCCCCAAATGGCACGTTTTCACTTGTCTGATGTTTGGTTATGCATGAGTCGACTCCTCCACTCCATGAGTCTCTTCTTGTGGCTGATCCACATCCGGAGGCTCATCTTTGGGAACAAGAAGTTCCTCCTCTGCATGCAAGTGTAGCGCCCTCTCAAGTAACAACTTCATGCCTTTCACCTCATTGAATTTTATATCCCGTTGCACCACAGTCATTCGACTGTCTGGAAAATACACACGATAATTATGGGGTGTTTCTGTGTACCCAAAATATCCCAACTTCTGCAGTCGGCTCCAGCTTCTTCCTGGCATCCTTTGTCACATGAATGTAAATAGATGAGCCAAAAATCTTCAAATGAGATATGTGCCCCTGATATATCTCAGGACATGCTTTCCTGTGTTCCAAAAGAGCTTGGTAGGCTTAACCATCGCTTGTGAAAGTTGGTTCACCGCATAGCATATGTTTGGTCTTGTATTGACTAAATACATGAGCGAACCCACCAACTGTCGATAAACAGTGGCATCCACTACCTGTGCCGATGTAGCATCCTCTTTCCTCCAATTTCCTAGAAGAGGAGTGTCAATAGGCTTGCAACATTGCATGTGAAACTTCTCCAGTATCTCCTGGGCATACTTGCCTTGAGACACAAACAGTTCACCTTCCCGCTGCCATATTTCCAATCCAAGGAAATAATGAAGGAGGCCCAAATCCTTCATCTCAAACTCCTTTGCAAGATCTGTCTTGCATGAGTATATCAACTACTTATCACCCGTTAGTATTAAATCATCAACATAAAGAACAATGATTAAAAGCTTACCCTCCACCACAATTTGGTACAGGTTTGCATCCGCCTCACTCTTGGTGAAGCCAAGTCTAGTGAAATAGTTGTCGATCCGAGTGTACAAGCACGTGGTGCTTGTTTTAGCCCATACAACGCTCTTTTGAGCCTGCACACATGTGACTCGATGTTGAAGATCTCAAATCCTCCAGGTTGCTCAATGTACACCTCTTCCTCAATGATCCCATTAAGAAACACAGTCTTCACATCCATCTGATGAATGTACCAACCCATCTACGCTGAGAGAGCAAGGATGGTCCGTATGGAAGAATACTGTGTGACAGGTGCAAAGGTTTCTTCATAGTCAATCCCCTCGATCTGTGAGAAGCCCCAGGTAACAAATATTGCCTTATACTTATCAACGCTCCCATCAACAGCTTGCTTTACTTTGTAGATCCATCTTGATCCTACAACTGATTTTCCCACCGGCCTTGGAACAATCTCCCAAGCACTGTTTCTGACAATGGAGTCATACTCTGTTATGAACCTAATTCATAACTAAAGTAATAAATATAGTCATTAATAGAATAAATATAATTAATAATTAATCAAATAGTAATTATGTAAATTAGTGATTAAGTTAGCTAAAAAGGCATGTCTAAAAGACATGCCCATTCATGAAAAGGCACCTGCATGGGTATATAAGCAGGGCCCCATTGTAATCATTCAATCGTCTTATATCATATCAAATTTTATCAATAAATATTTATTATTTAAATACCTCTTGTGTATTTTTAACAATTAAAGGCATTTTGCTATTAAGTCGACAAATCTACGAGTCTTGCTGCTACAGTAACCAAATCTACAGTTTATGTTGCTACATACTCCTCCACCATGGCATCTACCCATGTGGGCTCCTACACTGCTTCTTCAAAATAAGATGTCTCTGTCACGATGCACTTGCTCATAAGAGCCATGTATCCAGTAAATCAGTCAGGTGATTGTCTTTGTCTGCGCTGTGATGTAGGGACTCCTACATTCTGTGCCGCATCAAGCTTCAGTCTCTCAGCTTCTGTGGTACACTTTCTGCCTTGTCTGATGTTTGGTTATGCATGACTCCTCCACTCCATGAGTCTCTTCTTGTGGCTGATCCACATCCGGAGGCTCATCTTTGGGAACAAGAAGTTCCTCCTCTGCATGCAAGTGTAGCGCCCTCTCAAGTAACAACTTCATGCCTTTCACCTCATTGAATTTTATATCCCGTTGCACCACAGTCATTCGACTGTCTGGCAAATACACACGATAATTATGGGGTGTTTATGTGTACCCAAAATATCCCAACTTCTGCAGTCGGCTCCAGCTTCTTCCTGGCATCCTTTGTCACATGAATGTAAATAGATGATCCAAAAATCTTCAAATGAGAAATAGCAGGCTTCTTACCAGTAAAAGCTTCTTCAGGTGTACTCATGCCAAGTACTCTATGAGAACAACAATTTTGCACATAAACCACAGTTTTGCATGCTTCCGCCCACAAGTGCATCAGTAGGCCCTGGTCATGCAGCATCGCTCGTGCAGCACCCACGATTTTTCTATTCTTTCTCTCCGCGACCCCATTTTGCTGTGGATTATGAGGCACTACGAGTTCTCTTCGAATTCCTTCTTTACTACAGAATTCTTTGAATTCGCCTGAGATATATTCACCACCATTATCGCTCCGTAGAGCTTTCACTTGCTTCCCCGACTCCTTCTCCACCAATGCTTTGAACTCACAGAACTTTGAGAACGTTTCACTCTTCTTCTGCATGAAGAAGATCCATCATCTACGAGAATAGTTATCAACAAATATAGCATAATACTTGTGTTTTGTTGTTGAAGCAACCGAGAAAGGTCCACACACTTCTGTGTGAATTCTCTCCAGGATCATCGAAGCACGGGTCTCCTTCTCATGAAAGGTGGTCTTCACAAACTTACCCATAGTACATCCCTTGCACTGATCTGACTACGCAAGAGTACCCTTGGGAAGTCCAGTAGAAATCTGCTGCAAAATCTTCAAAGTGTCATGGTGAAGATGGCCTAATCTCCTGTGCCATAATTCGCCCTCATCCTGGCTCACCACTTCTTCTGCTTTTACCACCATTGCAGCATAGCCATCTACCTCCAGCTTATAGAGATTCTTAATTCGAACCCCTATCTTCTTGGTTTGACCTATTATTTTTTGTCGAAGGAAGGCTTTTCCCTCACTGAAAACAACATCATAACCTTTGTCTTCCAGCATTGCGACCGAGACCAAGTTCTTCTTCAGACCTGGAACGTGCATAACATCCTTCAAAAAGAATGGATTACCGGACTCCCTCTCAAAGGTAATGGTCCCAATGCCTCACACTGTATCGACCATCGTCACCCATCTCTATATGCATCTGGAGGTACTTCTCCTCCAAGTCACTAAACAACTCCTTGTCTCCCGTCATATGGAAAGATGCACCACTATCAAGATACCACACCGATCCCATTGCACATGAAACCAAGCACGCGATCAAGGAGAAATCAAGTTCAAATTGCAAGGCTAAGGCCTCTCTAGCTGCAGCTACAGCAGCCTTCTTGTTCTTCTTCTTCTGTGGGCAGTTAGTGGCGAAATGCCCATGTTCGTGACAGTGAAAGCACTTCACTTTGGACAAATCCTGCTTCTTGCCTTTAGCTTCGGATTTTGAAGGAAATTTCTTCCCCTTACCTTTCCTTGATTTGGCAGCGAAAGTGAAATTCTCTTCATCTTAATTCTTCGATGAAGAGCCATCCCTGGTACCCCGCCTTATCTCCTCCTGCACAAGATCCGACCAAAGTCGCTCCCATCCCGGAAGTTTCTCCCGTCCATTGACAGAGTCTTTGTAGCTATGCTAACTCTTTGGAAGCCCAAGGAGAGCCAAGCTCACCAAGTATTCATCATCAACAGTAACCCCCACACTTCCCAGTTCATCCTTGTAGTGGACAAACTTCGTGAGGTATTTTGGAATATTGTCGCCCTTCTCCATTTTTATTTTTCTGAGCTTGTCTTAAAGCACCAACTCCCTCTGGTCGCTTCTGCTTTGGAAAAAATCTATCAAAGCCTTCCACATTAAGAATGGAGTGGATTTCCCATGAAGGTTGGACACAATATGGTCCTTCACACCTTCCAACATAATTCTTCTTATCTTTGTTGTCTTCTTTTGCCATGCCTCAAGTAATGCAGCATCGCTAGATCCCGGCTTAGGAGCATCGTTATTGATGAACTCCTTCAATCCATTATCCTCCAAAGATCGCTCTCCATCCTCGTCTCTTCCAAAGCTATGTAACTAGGCCGCCATCAAGGGCATACTCCAATCACAACCCATTGAAATACATTTCAATGTATACTCAACTTCTACACGAAGAATCTTCTGTAGCAACTCTTTCAATGTATACTCAACTTCTGCACCAAGAATCTTCTGTAGCAAATTCGAATTGTCCACCAGCACAAACTCACCAATTCTTCACAATTGCAATCTTCAAGAATTAACAATGCTCTGATACCATGTAGAAATTAGTATACACTAAGCATGAATACATCTAGATTCCCCTGATCTCACAATATTTAACTTCTTGCAAAACACAGAATCATTCCACTGTTAATATTTTGCGGAAAATTAATTGCAAACACATGTGAAGCATAAATAAAAACAATCACACATAACACAGTGGTTTAACGGGAAAGCCTGAAGCTGAAAACCCCAACTATCATATATTATGTATCATGGAGATCATGTAACAATCTCATACAAAGCTTAGTACATCAAGCTCTCATTACAATCAATCATCACACACTAATCAGGAAAAATCTGCAAATCGATGCACCGATCTTTGCCCCCTTGCTAGCCTGCCTCCACTGCGCAATCCCTGCTGAAGAATAGCTCTGATCTGCCGAAGAATAGCTCCGAATGAAATCGAATGAATCCGAATTACCCTTTCCTTGGATCGCGCAATCCTCATTGGAAACTCCAATGTGTGTGTGATGCAATCAATGCATCACTATAGTCATAACAGATAGTCCATCTTTCCCTTTCACCTATCTCTCCACCGGGTCTCCACTGGAACTGCCATGTACTATAGTTAATTGTTGTATTGTTCAGTTGATTAATGAGTTATTATTTGTGAGTTAATTAACTAATTAATTCAATCCAGTCTCACTAGTGTATCATTCAGTTAGACTAGATACAACTAGCTCAACTGAGTCTAACTGAGTTAAACTGAATACAACTCCATAAACTACTCTTCCAACTCTGTCATAACTTTTCCACTTGAGTTCTAACTGAGTCCTCCATGCATGAACCACCAGTTACCCTTGGGAATTGCGTAATTCCCTCACCCCAATCGATTTTCCAAATCTGTGCACTGAAACTAAGTGCTCCAAGAGAATAAGTTGATGTTTATTGTCAGATTATTATTAAGAGCTAATAATAATCGACACTTCTATTTTTAGATCGACAATCTATAAATAGACTTCGCCCAATATTCTAAAAATAGAATTTCATCTATTTTTCCAACTTGATCAACCATCCACAAATAGCATCCTACAACTTCTGAAATATGATCACCATGTCTAAAAATAAACGTAGTCTAAAAATAGACTTGTGCCAAAAATAGTCTACGGGCCCACTTAGTGAAGGCGACTCTTTTCACTAAGCTCATCATCTTGTTGAATCTCAACAATCTCAATTATGGAAATCCTCAAGAATCCCACACTACGCAAACACAGTTTACACGCTACGTTTTCACCAACAATAGTTCTATCGCCGTGTTTTCACCTAAGACAGAGCAGTATTGACCTGAGATTGTTTTCCAGTTTACTGTTGTGCTTTGCTGAGGAGATAGGTGGTTTAAATACGCAGGAAGACTCACTGTTTAGAGAGATTATATTTTTTTTATGCAAAAAATGGGTGAAGAAATGACATGTGCATGGTTTGCTGTAATGGGAATAACACTATTGTAATAAGGTAAGTTCATGGTTATGGGAGAAATGACATGTACATGGTCATCCTTAAAGTTTTCCTTGGGAGTAATGACATAAAAATGACATATATATGTTTCCCAAAACACTAGAAAATGCCTTAAAGTTTATGGGAGAAATTACATGTACATGGTTTCAAAAAACGCAGACATTTTCCTTAAAAATATAATAAATTAACTTCAAAGTTTATGGGAGAAATGACATGTACATGGCTTCAAAAACACTAACATTTTCCTTAAAAATATATTAAATTAAAGTTTATGGGAGAAATGACATGTACATGTACAGTTGTAATGGGAATAACACTATTGTAATAAGGTAAGTATTGTTCCTTGTACTAGTTGTAATCAGTCTAAGCTCTTGTATTCATTACGGTTACATGGAGTTAGATCTATCATTCTCCTTGTCTCTTTGTATATAAGCTTGTGTATATTACTGATATGATACGAATCTTATGTGATACGTATAGTTAATTACACACATTGTCCTGAATACAACTATCCCCATGGTGTTACCACTGTTGGTTTCATACCTTATGTTGATTACTAACCTTGCTTTAAAGTGAAACAAGCTAGAATAGGCGAATAAAGTACATTGAACACTTGACTCTATGCACCTGATGTTTGTACTATTACTCATCTAGCTAAATATTAAATTAAAGTTTATGGGAGAAATGACATGTACATGTACATTTGTAATGGGAATAACACTATTGTAATAAGGTAAGTAGTGTTCCCTATACTAGTTGTAATCAGTCTAAGCTCTTGTATTCATTACGGTTACATGGAATTAGATCTATCATTCTCCTTATCTCTTTGTACATAAGCTTGTGTATATTAATGATATGATACAAGTCTTATGTGATACGTATAGTTAATTACACACATTGTCCTGAATACAGTTATCCCCATGGTGTTACTACTACTGGTTTCATATCTTATGTTGATTACTAACCTTGCTTTAAAGTGAAACAAGCTGGAATAGGCGGATAAAGTACATTAAACACTTGACTCTATGCACTTGATGTTTGTACTGTTACTCATCTAGATAATAGGTGTTGGATTGTATTAATCACTGTTAATGACTAAAATGGTACACATAAAATATCAATCCAGGGACGTCTTTTATTTCAATGACAGTCGCACTATGTGTGCTGATACATCAAACAAGAAGCAAATCCAAATAAAGGAAATCATTGTTGAATTAAATGCTGGAAGGAATCACTCATGCATAAATAAAATAATCTACAGGAATGTAATCATGCCTCAATTAATATGTACCTAGCACACCACACAACAATTACCCAACTGGTATCTCTAATCAGACATGTGTAACAACATATATAATATTGCAACTGAAGCAGATCTATCATAGCTAGAACAATAGCAATCGCACTTCCACTGATACATAAAGAAAATAAGAAATATGTAAAACTACCTTAACTACTGCAATCCCTACTAAAGAGGAGGGCCATTCCTCCCTACCAGGGCGTAGGAAGAGAAACTTAAACAAAAACTAAACCAAACAATGCATGTAACAACAACAACGTGATAATTTGTATTAATGTGACCAAAATTACAAAGCGAAAGTAATAATGTTCTCCACTCCTCTTTTGACCTCAAGGGTCAATAATTATATAGTGGTTACATGTTCAGAAAAACAAGGGATGGATCAGTTATGAGAATCTTTATGATTCTCATGTTGATCAAAATAGGATACATATAGTTACAACCACTTCTTAATAAAAAATTTTGACTGGAAGAATATAGATTACAATAAAAAACCACCCAAAAGATGTCATCCTAAAATACAATATGTAATGACTCCTACAATTGTTGTGGAAAATCATAGTTCTAGCGTAACAACAATAAAGGACAGGTCGGCATCCAAAAGTTGATGATATCCAGTCAGCAGTACAACTGTAACAACAGTCAGCGGGTCTGTAACAACACCATGATGTAACAATGTTGTGGTGTAACAACTCACTGTAACATCACACCTTTAACTGCTCCTGTACGCCTTATGCTCTAGATATTTTGTGCTAAAAATAGCAACTGGAAGGACTACAAAAGACCAAAGAACTTCTCCAAACATCCATCCCTAGTTAGTCATAAAAAAGACATGATACATTATAATAATCGATGAAATGGCAAGATAATGAAAATAAGGTGAAACAACACTGTATAAGATAGAAAGGTAGGAAAAAGAGGCAAAGATAGTCCCAAGGGTTGTAGTCACAAGGTAACAATAGGGAAAATAGATGTAGGAAATAAATACAAAACTGGCACCCAACAATAGGCAGTAAGTATGTGAACATAAGTTCAGTATCAGAATCTATATGGAATTGTGTATAGGACATGCCATTTACCTTATAATGAATATGACTCATTAATATCATGATGTGGAGAAGAGTTAATTAAGGTCTTATTTTTATAAGTAGAGCCTAGTAGATACTGTTCTATTAGTTAACCTAGAACATAGTTTTCATTTTAATGGGTTTATCAGTATATAAAGTGCATTGAACACTTGACTCTATGCACCCGAAGTTTGTGCTATTACTCATCTAACTAATAGGCAGTAAGTATTTGAATAGAAGTTCAGTATGAGAGTCTATATGAAACTGTGTATAGGACATGTCATTTACCTTATAATTAATACGGCTCATTAATATCATGATGTGGAGCAGAGATAATTAAGGTCTTATTGTTTTATGTAGAGCCTTGTAGATATTGTTCTATTAGTTAACCTAGAACATAGTTTTCATTTTAATGGGATTATCAGTATATGAATTGTATCTGTGACCTCAACGTAGCAACAAAGCTTATCATCTACTGGTTTTTTGCTTTAATATATACAAAGCATTTTTTTACTATGTTTTATTACTATACCTTAGCTCCTTCATAATTATAGTACTAATATGGGCTATGTTTCCTCTTTATTAACTATGTTGATTACCTAGATTGAACAAGTGGTTTCATACTATAATAAGGATAACATGATATGAGCTATTACCCTTACACATAAGTATGATTGAGCTTTGTAATGGATACAAAATTAATGAGACTAATCATGGAAAGCTTATACCTTAATGAAACATATATGTAAATTTTTTATTTTACTTTGCAGCTATCTAGATGATATGAATATGCTAAATTCCATCTATTAAATCCCGGACAGCAAAAACACCTGGAAACGGTGAGCAAACAATGAGAGCGAGCACGATGAGTAGACAGCGAGAGCGAGCACGACGAGCAGACAACGAGCCTGCAAACTACAAACACATAGAAAATTAAAATTTAAAAAAAAAAAAAATAATGTCACCTTAGATTTCTCCCCTAGTCGCCCCTGCAACAACGAGACAACAACACAACAGTGCAAACGATGAGACAGACAAAGCAACGACACAAACAGAGCAGTGAGAGAGCGCGCAGGGTGAACAGACAGTGAGAGCGTGCACGAAGAGCAACAAACACACCTGCAAAAAAAAAAAAAAAGGAGCATAAAAATTTCAGTCTCACCTTAGCTTTCTCCCCTAGTCGCCCCTGCAATAACGTGACAACAACGCAACCATCGCAATGGTGAGACAAACAGAGCAGCGAGCGCAATGACGAGACAAACAGAGTAGTGACAAGAGCAGCGAGACAAACAAAGTAGCAACACAAACACAGCAGCGCAATGGTAACATAATTTGTTGCGGTCTGGGGAGGTAATATAATTAAAACAAAAAGTTCAGCCAAAGTCTTTTAAAAATTTTGGTCGAACTAATAGTTCAGTTGAACTCTTGTTGCCGATTTTCCCATCTCCAACCAAAAATCTATTTACCCATGCCATCAATACGTCGTCAACGTTAACGACACAAACAACTCGGCTGAACTGTGGCGAAAATGAATTTTTCTGAACGCGTTTCTCACGAAAGTGTAACTCGCCTTCATATTTTTACCTGTCGACGATGCTCTAATTTTCCTTATGGATCCCTCTCTTAGAGTTATTTAATCACATCCCATCATGGCTTTTGGATCATAGGGAGTTTCTCCTCATCCCCCCATACTACGTTAGCTTTTGATGCGTTTAACACTTTGATCTCAAACATCCTACACACATCAAAACCCCATACCTCCAAATTTGTTAAAAACCTCAATGAAATCCGTAAAGTACCAATGCACGTGGATCAATCTCACACAATGACATTAAAATTAGCAAATTGGTGCTTAATCAGTCAATATGTTGGTCTTTGGCCTTCCCTAAATACTTTGAATACTTGGATAGACAAAAACTAGCACCCACTAATAAAAGGTAAATTGACATTGTCCTTCTATGAAAAGGGATTTTTTCTTATTTGAGGAAAAGGTAGATCGAGACTTGATTTTTGTAGTGGTTCTTACTTTCTGAGATCTTAATGATTGTAACTTAAGTAATGGAATCCAAACTTTAATTCAGAGAATGACATCCCTTCCATTGTACCAATCTAGGTGATCTGGGTGGATATCAATTTCCACTCATCTCTACAACTAACACAATGGTTCTCTATATTCTTTGCAATTTTGTATGGTTTTTTGGATCCCAAACTTTCAAATTTTGTTTTGAGGCCCTAAACTATATTTTGTGGCCATTCAAGGGACCAAGGATCACTGTGGCATGCCTTGGCTCAACCAAATGTTGTGATACTTAAATAGTTATTTCCAATGAGCTACTATGTGGCCCAAATGGAGATTGTATGCAAAATTTACACCTCAACAAGCTAATGTACCAACTAGCCACCTTGGGGCCCGCAAACCTTTTGGTTCTTCATCTTCTAGGATTAGGATTTTGGACCCTGGGATTCTTTATTTGTGTTAAAAGGACATTATTTCAACCTCTTGTAACATCTTTTTGCGTATGCATGTAGTTGTCATCTCTCTCTCTCTTTAGAGATAGTCAATGCCATTCTACCTAATTTGTGTTCTACAATATTCTATTATTTTATTTATTAATAGAAGTTGGGTGTTCGCTATATTTTTTTTCTCTCTGTTATATTTCTTTGTGTGTGTGTTTCATTTCATTTCCTTCCTTTCATTTTGTTAATTGTACAACTTGAATCAGTGATATTAAAGCAATCTACTCCTTGTTGTTTTTAAGTGCATGTCCCCGAAAAGGTTAGGGTACAGAGAGTTGGGTCTCAAGAACCCTCAGATGACAAAAGAAAATAGAAGTGACCAAGGAAGAGATCCTATCAAGTTTTTGTTGGAGGAAGTATTCATATGACAAAAGAATGAGATGATATACAATTTCACCCAAATCATTCAACGACTGTTAATATCAATTGAGGTACCTACAACAAGCAGCAATTTTTGAGGCGTGAAACCCTTCAAGGTACAAGTTAACTTTGATATCTCCTTATTTGAAGGAAAAATATATGTAGATGCTTTGGAGAAATGGTTAAATATGTTAGAGGGATGTTACTTTATTCAATTTCTTATAGCAATGAAAAGATAACCTTTGCACTCCTAAATTCCCTTCCTTATGTCAAAGATTGTAAGGGAGGTTAGCAGGAGAGACACAATGAAGATAACTCTTTAATATTAAAGGAAGGACCCACTTGGATAGCTTTTGTTTACACCCTCGAGGAGTAATTATACCCTATAAAAAACTATCATGACCAAATACATGAGATGGACAACTTTGCAACAAGAGAGAGACCAAAGAGTGCTAGAGTACACCAATATTTTCTCTACCTTGTGCTCGAAACTAAGTATTAAAAACATCGATTAGCACTTGGTTTTGAAGTACCATAGTGTCCTACACAAATACATCAAAATAGAGATGGATTTGTTGGAAATATCCTCACTGAGAGCCAATTATTGATATGTTGTCAAAATTGAGCTGAAATTGAAGCAGAGAAAAAAGCGAGAGTTTGGGTCTGCAAAATCCACCACAATAGGAGACTAGGAAAGGTAGCCCTTACTCAAAGAATAAGGGACAGAGCGAAGAGATGCAACCTCAAGAAAACCATACCAAGTCATAGGTAAAGTAGGGTAACGAGAAGTTGAAAGGAAACTAAAAAGTGATGTGAGTTCCACAAAATCCCCTCACACAACATTGATGAATGTCTCTCAAAATTGTCATTGTTGGCTAATATTGAAGAAAAAGAAACAAAGTATGGCTTGAACTTTAATTGAGAACATGATAAAGGAAAGTCTATTATTGATGCAAAACCTAATGCTATTATTGTGACTGTAAAGATCCAACAAGAAGAGCTAAAGGAATTTGAGTGGGAGCACTTCTTCCATTCACAAAATTGGTTGAAGGGAACCCTACTAGTACATTTGATTATTGATGGTAGAAGATAGAAGAACCTGATCAAAACCAAGGTCATTAAGAGATTGAAGCTGTTAATAGTGCCATGCACCAAACCATACACCGTTAGTCAGTTAAGCCATGGATGAGATATATGCATCAACCAACAATGATGTTTGTCCTATGGCATCAATCCCTTCAAAGATGAGGTATTGTATGATGTTTCCCCCCTTGAAGTTTGTGATGTTATTTTAGGAGAACCTTATATCTGGAAACATCATGCTATTTATGAGGTGCATCCCCATAATTTCATCGTTACTCTAGCAAGTCAGCACTACAAGTTACCAAAGGTAGTTTGAACTACTGCAATTTCATTGATCTCAACAAAACAATGTCAAAAGATAAATTGTCATATTGCAAATTGTGTCCTCTTCGTGGATTTACTAGAAGGTGAAAGGAATTTCAATATGAGCATTGCAACTGTTATTTTTTCATAGATTTTTATGTTTTTATAATCACTTAAAAAAAATTCAACCAATTTCATTCACCCCAATAATAATTAAGCAATTATAGATAGAATCATAAACATTAATGCACAATAGAATAAAGGCAAGCACAATGAGACACAAATATTTTTGGTTAAAGACCAAGACAAAACTCCACAATGGTAAAACCAAGAAGCAATTCTTATTCTTCTATTATTCAATCAATTTTCAACATGAGATACATAGTCAAATAGTACATCCATACACCAGTCAAAGTCAAGCTTTGAATTCCCAAGTCAACCAAGTAAAAAAAAAATCCAATGAGAGAGAGATAGTTAAATCTGGTCAAAGATACCAGTGTGTAATAGAGGGTTGAAATTCGGCCTATGGAGGTTTGGTCAACCACAGTCAACAACCTGCAACTTTTGGTCAAATTCAATAGGCAAACTTACCCATAAAACTTTAGTCAACCCAAAAAAATATTCGGCCTTCTTTCATTGGTCAAACAGAGTCAAAGTCTCCTCCAACTTTCGGTCAAATTCCACAGTCAAACCCTGCGGTCAAACCATCATGCTATATGTGGAAACATCATGCTATTAATGAGGCGCATCCCCATATTTCATCATTACTCTACAAGTTACCAAAGGTAGTTTCAACTACTGCAATTTCATTGATCTCGACAAAACAATGTCAAAAGGTAAATTGTCATATTGCAAATTTTGTTCTCTTTGTGGATTTACGAGAAGGTGAAAGGAATTTCAATATGAGCATTGCAACTGTTAATTTTTCATAGGGTTTTATGTTTTTATAATCACTTAATACAATTTCAACCAATTTCATTCACCCCAATAATAATTAAGCAATTATAGATAGAATCGTAAACTGTAATGCACAATAGAATAAAGGCAAGCACAACGAGACACACGGATTTTTGGTTAAAGACCAACACAAAACCCCACAATGGGAAAACCAAGAATCAATTATTCTTCTTCTATTATTCAATCAATGTTCAACATGAGATACATAGTCAAATAGTACATCTATACACTAGTCAAAGTCAAACTTTGAATTCCCAAGTCAACTAGGTCAAAACAAATCCAATGAGAGAGAGATAGTTTAATCAGGTCAAAGATACCAGTCTGCAATAGAGGGCTGAAATTTGGCCTGTGGAGGTTCGGTCAACCACAGTCAACAACCTACAACTTTCAGTCAAAGTCAATAGGCAAACTTACCCATAAAACTTTAGTCAACCCAACAAAATATTCAGGCTTCTTTCCTCGATCAAATAAAGTCAAAGCCTCCTCCAACTTTCGGTCAAATTCCACGATCTAACCCTGCGGTCAAACCCTAGTCAAACAATGTGGTCAACCTCAGAAAATGTGCCAAGAAATCTGGTTAAAACAGAGAGAATATTCCAGGAATATTCAACATCCCAAAATAGTCCAAATAGCTCGATCAAATAGATCTAATTAGCCCAAGTCAACGCATATCAAAGGAGAGAGAAAAGTATGGTCAACACAAAGAAGAGAAGCTTCTTTAACTCCTTCACATGTTTGAGAGATCTCCAGCAATTTGAAATTGAACTTAATCGATGTGATGTGCGATGTGATGTGCCAAATGAGGAGTCAATGAGATCTATTTATATGTGTTTTAGGAGGGTCAATTTCCATTTGTGAAGCTGATGTGAACAATTTGATACCGACTTGGTAAAGGGGAAAATTATTATTTGAATCCATGATTTTGATGATGAAATTTCTGACCGAAGTTGTCATTCTTCAACAACAACCACAATATGGGGCCTCTCTACACAATATAAGTGGGTGGAAATTTTTTTAGAGGCATCTAAATATATCTTCAATTCACCTGTGGGGATGCTTCTGTACTACTAGGCCAGACACTTGATTGACTTAGTACATGGTGCTCCTTTACCTTATCGCCCAATGTATAGATGTTCTCTCTTGGAGAATGAGGAAAAAAAATGTCAAATTCATGAACTCATCCAAAAGGGTGACATTCAATTGATCTTCCCACCTCGTGGGAGCCCAATTATGTTGGTGGAGAAGAAGGATGGGACATGGAGACTCTATATTTATTATAGAGACCTAGACAAAATCATTGTCAAGAAAAAACACCAAATCCATTAGATTGACAATCTTCTTAATCATGTTAAGGGTGACAAATTCTTCAGTAAGATTAATATGAAATTAGGCTACCACTAGGTTATAATTGATGAAATTGATGCACGAAAGACACCCTTAAAATTGAAAGAAAGCCTTTTTGAGTGGTTGGTCATTCCCTTTGACTTAACTAATGCTCCAAAAACACTCATGAGGATGATATATGATGTCATGTGGCCATTCACAAATTATTTTGTGGTTGTATATTTGGATGACATCCTCATCTTTAACAAAACCTAAGAAAAACATTTGCAACACATTCAATAGGTCTTTAGCACACTTCGACAAACATTTATATGCCAACATTTGGCATGCAAAGAATTTAGATTTTGGGATACATTGTGGATGAAGATGGGGTACATGTGGACCTAGCCCAGACCCAAGTCATTCGATATTTGCCTAACCTCAATGACTCTAATAAAGCTTTATACCTTCTTGGGCCTTTCTAACTTCTACCAAGGTTCATGTTGGGATTATCTCATATCACTTGGCCCTTAAGTCAAGTGACCAAGGGTGGAGGTAAAGAAAAAAATTATCACTTTGATTCGCAATGGAAAGCATTTGAGGATTTGAAACATTGCCTCTATTACACACCAATCCTCACCCTGCTAGACCTACAATAGTCATTTGAGATTGAGAAAGGTGCTTTCAACTATGCCATGAGTGTATTCCTCACTCGGTAAGGACATCCTATGGCCTATCATAGTTGAATATTTTAAAACTATACAAAAATTACCTGCACATGAATTCTTAAAAAAACAGAAAATATGCAATGGTGAGAACATAAAATATACATAGAGTTTTTTCTCTTGGAAACCAAAAACGGGAAAACCAAATTGATTTTTCATTATATTCCTTTCAATTTTATGATGCATTATATACATGTTGAAGCATTCATAAAACCCCAATCCATTAACCCTGGATTAGATATAATCATAGTTCCTGTGGTCAAATCTACAACATACCATTGGAAAAACCATTACGCCTAAAACCATGTGTGGGTCCGCCCAAAAAAAAATTGGGGCGTTGCCTCGAACCCCATGTAGGGGGGCTTGCCAGCCCCCCACTATGCCCGACAAAACGTAACAACGCTTGCGACTAGTCGTGCAAAGAATATAACACATACCCAACATTCTCCCACTTATTGTCTTCTTTACACATAGGGGGGTGCAAGAGTACGTAGTCATCAGTCCATGCCCGCAATGCCCTTTGTTTCTCTACCCCAATAAAACTTCTCATTGTTCACGAGATTTTTTAATGCATCTACAACATTCTTCAAAGTGTCCACATTGTCGAAATTTCCATGCGCTTTAAGTCTGTTATGTGCCCTAGCTACGAACAGAGCACTAGATAAGCCCAACACAAAACCACTTTGCACAACGGAAATATAACAACATTACACAAGAATATATGGGCCCAAATCATATTTCTCATTAGTCCATTAATAATAAAACACTAAGGCTCTTGTACCATGGATTGTGGCCCTTAATAAACCCTGACACAAACTAATATACATAGTATACAAAATCTAGGGCTTGAGGTCTAATCCTGCATACCCTCTATTTTTCCTCCAACCCTTTTTGTCCTCTTTGCTCTTGATGTCCCATGTTTTCCTTTTCCTCCAAAATCATAATGAATGACTCCTTCCAATTCCTTGTATACTTAGTTTCTCACATTAGACTATTCCTTTAGTCAATTGTACTAACTAGCATCAAGTCTCCTTGTTGCCATGTCTCTCCTTTGAGAAAAAAAATTCTTCCTTTCAACCCTAAATCAACCCTTTTATGTCTACTTCAACCATACTCAACTCTTGCGTTTATCCCTGTTCACACTTCCAACAGCCTCGTCTTGCCCTAATTCACCTCGAGTAGGTCTATGAGGCCTTTCCAAACCTCTATCCCTCCTCCTGAGGCTAGGCCATACTATGGCCAGTCCTACTTTCCTACAAACCCTTACACAGAACACCACAATACCTATGACCAAACCCTAAAACACTTCCCTACTAAAATATTTACCGAAACAAGGTTTTGTCCTTTATTATCTTGGGTTTGGATCATCCTTAAACATGCTCAGACAACAAGACAAAAAATAAAGCTCGGTCCCTCCAACTCAACAACCCCTATTTCATAAAACAACAACGTTTCATTGCCTTGTTGGACTCTCCACACGTAGGACCTACTCCAAAATGCTCTGAGGCCTTTCGACCCCCAATTTTTACTTGTGACCTACCTCAGAGAGGTTGTAACCTTATTTTTCCATACACCGAGGCCTTTCGGCTCTACCGCTTATAGATCTAAGGCCTTTTGGCCCAACTGTTTTTTGATTTGAGGCCTTTCAACCCTGAACTAGAGCTTTGAACCTCCTCTCAATCATAGGAAAAAAACTATCTTGGAATCCCATCCTCCTCATCGAATAGGTAGGTAACTCGACCCTCTTGAAGATAAACTTAGCCTGCTTCTTTAGGGAAGAATTATCCTTTCAAAAATAGAAACAAACCTCCTTGTTTTCCATTCTCTTGTTTTGGCTCCTCTCATAGGATTGTTTTTCTCACAAGATGGAATGTTATGATGTGAAATGACTTCTCATAGGTCTCCAATTTATAGTGTTAAATGGGTGACATTTTAACCACAAGGGTCATGTAATTTAGTTCCTAGAAAACCTAAGCCTACATGTTGAAACACTAAAATTATTATTCATCATTTTTTTTCCTTGTTCTAAATCCATTGCTTTGGGTTCAAAACCGCAAACTTGGGTAACTTTCCCAACAAATTCCTTTCTGTGGGTTTTCACCAATCGGAAATACCTTCTGAGTGACTCAAATTTCAATACTCCCTCTTAATGAAGAAGGTATTTCCACCACTCCTTGAAATATCCAAATCGATGACTTTCCTTGCATACCTGCTAGATTTAGTTAGTTTGTTAGTTTTCGAACGTCTTTATATCTGCAATTTTCAATTGTGTAATGAGTCGAAATTCATAGACCTCTTACTGTCATGAGTTCGACTAAGCATTGTATGCGAAGTCATCATGAGTTTGGTTGTCAAAATTTTGGTCAAGAACATGAAATCGTGTTTAAGT
This sequence comes from Pinus albicaulis, assembly GCA_034641835.2. Classification (NCBI taxonomy): domain Eukaryota; kingdom Viridiplantae; phylum Streptophyta; class Pinopsida; order Pinales; family Pinaceae; genus Pinus; species Pinus albicaulis. The sequence goes on from CM076576.1 coordinate 230,083,543, forward strand.
CTTAGGGAACTGTCGTCACAAATTTTGAGTCAAGGGGGTCGTGTCCAAATGCTGATATGTTATAAGGTTCATGTCAACATCTATTTATAGTCAAAGGGATGTTGTTCAAGGCAGCATGGTTTGAGTATTATTCTTCTTTCCTGCTTCTTATATCCCATATTCTATGCAAAATTCACCATTCATATCCTATTCCCCTATCCCCTTATTCCCTTATAAAATATTTCATATCCCTATATACCCAACCATCACATCTCCCATTCTACCTTAGTCCTATTTCCCTTTTCCAAATCATCATTACCCATGATGAACACATAACACCCACCTCCTCACATTCATGTCTATCATTCGAATATTCCTAAGTTCCCATGCTCCCATGATTACTCATCAAAGTGGAGCACCGAAATAAACAACGCTATCTGTCACACCATTTAATTCATAAATAAAATTTTAAAGTTCATGACAAAGCAACCTTTTTCATTGATTTTGGATTTCTTATGAGGTAATTTGGTTCGTGGTGCATGAAGCTTTAGAGGCTGATCACAGTATTGAAGGGTAAACACAGGAGAATGGAGGTATGATACACAATTTCTACACAGGGCACCATGTAACGACTATGCAACGAATTCATTGGAGCTCTCCCTTACTGCACAGGTTGCCTCATTGGTTTGAGGTAGGGGTCTAATTTTCACTCCAAAAAGCTAATTTTTAAAGTTATAATTGAGCTTTTTAGGGCTATGTCATCTCATTTTTAAAGGAGCTTGTTGTGCACACTTGTTTTGACATGCACACAGTCGAAATTAAAATGCCCAAAATCGTGTCATGTTGGTACAAACCCTGGAAAATGAATAGCGCTAAGTGGTTGGGGTATTTTATGGGTTGGATTGCAAAGATTTCTCACTTGTATTCCTTGTTGTAGGGAGGATCTATCACCACTGTGCAGCAATTGCGTAGCATAGTTGTGTGTTGTCATCAAACTTAAGTCTCTCGCTCCTTTCCTTGCACACGTATTTCCCACCTAGTCTAGTCTTTTTGCCACCTGTTTTTAGGGTTGAATGGCTCCTACAACAAGCAGAAAGGGAGGAGATGTTGTTTGCATTGAGCCCCAGACTTTAGCCATGGTGAACCCCTCCCCATAAATCAGATTTTCCTTTGATAATACTAGATGCATTCCGTTCCACCAAAGGATTCCGAAGATAGGCCATCATACACAACTTGCTAGTCTTTTTTCCATGAATTTCAAGGATGATAGAGTTAAGTTGGGAGATGTATAGATTGTTATCACAGAAAAACTAATTGCAAATGCCATAGGCCTCCCAACAACAGGTGAAAAATGGTTCAATGGTGATGAGTTAGATGTCTCAAATTTCAAAGAATTTGTTAGAACTGAGTTTAGTAATGAGTTTTCCACCACCTTCCCCACAACATACCTTCAGGACCATTATGGGGAACTATTAAGAATTATTCAAAGATATTTTACATGTGAAGGTAGGTTTAGCATGGCTTACCATTACCATTTAAGGCTTTTGTTACACTTCACATAAACATATCCCATGAACTTATATTAATTCTTGCTTGAGAGCCTAAAGAGAATGACAAAAAAGGTTCAACTTCAGGGGGACAACCACATGTCCAGCTTATTTCACTTTTCACTTATCAAAATTCTTGTCAAGTTTTTTTTGGATAAGAAGAAACTTCAGTTGTCTGAATTTTTGTCTGGTCTTGGTCCAACACCACAAGCATAGCCTTCATCAATGAAAACTTATGAAAAGAAACTAGAAGAGAATAAAGTACATGAGGATACATATAGACAACCTATAATGAAAGAACAAGGTAAACACGATAAGAAGCTTTAAAAGAAGCATATGTAAAAGGGTAAGGAGAAGGTACATGAGCCAAAGGAGAAAGTGCCAACAACTCACATCACCAAGATTCAAGTGGCAGTAGAGGAGACAGTCAAAGGTGACTAGTTTGTGATGAGGATTAGGACTAGGTCGAGAGTTAAGAAAGATATGGAGGAAAAATTTCCTCAAACAATTGTTGAGACTCCAGAGGAGCAACAAGAGAAGGAGATGGAGCAGATGGACCACAAATTGCAGAAGACACAATGAAATATGACAAAGAAGACCCCAAGATGACATAAATGAAAGAAGATTTTGCCAACTATCAAATGAAAATAACATTTTTGGAAAAACATAACAGAGAGTTGAGAGAAGAAGCTCAACAAACTTCTCCATAAAGGATAAGTGTGAAGATACCCTCCAGGTATGTTGAGCAAGACAAAGGGAAGCAAGTTGTAGTTGAAGAACAATTCAAGAAACCTAAAGTGGAATCCAACAGACCCACTACAAGAGCAACAACGTTGAAACAGGGATGGGTGCAACAAATGAAGTGGCACAATCACCAATAGGCTAAATTTTGACCAATGGAAAGAGTATCAAATATACTTAGAAGAGATGGAGGAGTGGCAGATTCAGGTGATGGGGATAATGCAACATCATGAGGATTATGAGAGATCTGTTCAACATCTGCTTAAAGCATGTGACAAATAAATGTGTGGGGCCTCCAAATCAATGGATAAATGTAAACACTTTTTCAAATGGGCACTTCCTACAAAAATACAATGTAAAAACATTTATGTAAAAAAGCTGGTGCTAAAGAGAAGGCTGAGGTATGTCAAGAAAATTTTAACCAAGGCATGGAGATTGGTCAGGAAGTATAGATAAGCAACTGGAATCCCTCCACCTGGAGATAGACCTAGACCAAGATATAAAGCTCAGCTTATGACAAAACCTCCTCAACCAATGCCTACTGAGCACAAGGATCCTGTACTTGAAGTTATAAGGTCAAAGCCTCCACCAACATAGTATACAACAAGAGGAAAAGGAGGTAATAGTCATGTGTCTGAATTTTTTACAGTTTTGTCCATTATTTCTAGGATTTCTTGTTTGTGTTGCACAATGGGGGAACATTTTGTTTTCAAGTCACTATCATAATTTTTTCATTAGTATGAGGTATTTGTGGGCATGATGGAGGGTCTACCATGCTATGTTTTTCATGAGGGGAAATTCTAGTGCTGAAAGAAAGCATTTTCAGATATTGTGCTATGCAGCTGCTACACAGCCCTTGCCTACAAGTTTTCATGTGTGTTTTGAAGGTGTCAACTGTCAGAGGTCAGAGGAGTCAACATGTTCCACATTTGGCAGCCACCTCAGCCCATTTTCTATCTTCCAAGTGTGATTCATGAGGATAAACATGTATGGGTAGTGTGCTACCCAGTCACCGCGCAACACTATCAGTCCATTGACAAATTTTTCCACTTTTTCTATTTTCTTGTTGTGATGGATGTGGTTAGAAGAGTTAGATAGTTGTCTAGATATTTTATTTCTTTAAGATAAAGATAAAGATAATTATTTTTCCATTTACCATTTTAGAAAAGGATTGTAAACAACAATATGTTTATGTTTTTCAGTTTGTGTTGATCCTCTCCATGGATCGAAGATGCATTGTACCCAGCTACTGATTAATCTATCATGTATGCCTATATAAGATGATAATATGAATGAAAAGAGGGTTGGAGAGTATTGATACCATTTGTTAGACTCTCGTGTATTTTTTTTTGTGTTTTCAGTTTAATGAATGAAGAGATTTAGATGAACAAAATTTCCCAACAATATTAATAGAGGATACTGTGGTATGACATTTTGGAAATATGTTTTTCTTGTGTCTCTCTTGTGTTAAATTCTCTTAAAGTCTGAAGGAGGAATTATGTAATTCTAGAATTCAAATAAAATTTGCTCTAGTCTTACTATATCCCGATGTTTCAGTTGCAAATGAAACATTTTTACTCCCTATATGTTGTATGTTAAATATATTTCTTTATTTGTTTTCCCGTTGAAATACATAATTTTGATTTGTCCAAAATGTGTATAAAAAGCAGACCTATTTTATGACTGGGTTTATGCATGGAAATTATTGATAAAATTTGATCACTTATATCTGCACCATATCTCAAAACTTTTGTCAATCCCCAGCTAAATATTTCAAAGAACTCTTCAGATCTGGTCTTTGTTTAAGAAATTTTCACTGCAAAGTCTTTTACCTTTGAGTTTGTCGAGTGAGGGAGCCCCCTCCGGTTGGAGAAACTAGTCTCTCAACCCAAAGAGGTTTTTGGTTACCTTCGTGAATCAATCCTCAACCTAGTAGAATTCACGGAGTGCTAACACATTGGTGTCATTTTCGGGGACTTGAAGAGTCTAAATTTTTCTCGGGAAAGATGTTTTTTTAAGAGTGTCTTATCATAGGCTGAAGTGTAAAAACCACTTTGTTTGGTACTAAGGTCGATTACATGCAGGAAATCTGGCTCCTAAGAGACACACCAGACAAAATCATGATCTATATCCTCCAAAGCCTGTTGATAATCTTGAAATTCTTATCAAGAGAAAGAAGGTAGTTGACAAAGCCTCATCACCTCAATTCCATTTCGACAAATCTCACTCATTTCTTGATAAATTCTTTACCTTGGAAGATATTGAATTCAATTTGGCTTTCAAAAGATCTCTTTTTAGGACAAAATCTGAAAATTTCATTACCAAAATTGTGCTAGATTAATCAGTATTGAGACCTCCCATCAGCCCTATCAAATCCTTTTCACCTAAAGGCCCATTAGTTCGATCCCAAAATTTTCAGAATTTGTTGAATCAATTGCTACATACTGTCGAAAATTCAGAAATATTTTAGTCTGACAGTCAATATTCAGTTGATGATCGCTTTTCACACATTGCACTGTTATTTGTTATCCCATCATCCACGCCTTCTATAATTTCATATATTAGTACACTGTATGTTTATTTTGTTTCTCATACACTTCCCGCTTCCAAAACTACAGTTAATGGAACCAAATTTCAAACACCAGCTATGGCAGAAAGATATGCCCCTTTGGTTCTCCCTGCCCAACTGCATAATCTGCCTCAAAACTATGGTCAAAGGCTTCCCTAGTATGATGGTACACGGGAGGTCACAAAAAAGCAACACGTGGATAAAATCAGTGATTTTGTAGACCTAGAAGAAGTGGACCATGAGGATGTGAAAATAAGGTTGTTCGCTCAAAGTTTCTTTGGTGATTGTGAAGAACTGGTTTAGGAATGCACACCCCGCTGCTTATGCTAATTATTAGGAGTTCGAAGATGCTTTCCTAGCAAGGAGGGGCGAGAAAAAGAATGCTCTGCAAATTCTTGCTGAGTACAACAATCTTAAAAGGTAGCCTGGGGAAGCAGTTCAACATTTTTTTGCAACGTTTATAACTCCATTCCCACAGACATAAAACCTCCTCCTGGGCTTTCTCTCCTCCATTATCCTAATTTCTTTGACCTTGAGATGGCATACTAACTCAGAGAAAGGAATCCAATGATGCTTGAAGACATGTAAAGCAATGTGGTCAGTGTAGAGGCCAATTTGTTGGTAAATAAGGCTAAGTCAAAAATAGAGAGAAGAGTTACAATAAAGGAAGACCCCACCACTTCTTCTGATGCGAAGTTTGATACACTGGTTAAAAACATGTAGAATACCTCTCTAAATCACCAAGCAACATCCAAAGAACCTCAAGTCGGTCCACAAATTATAAACCTAAATTTTTCAGAGGCAACCATAGTTGCCAAATAAGCCACGGGAACCGAAATGCCCAGAGTAGCCACAAAAACAAATTAAACCACCTTTTCAGGAGAACTATGCTTAGGAAGAAGATGAGGACGATAAGCATTTTCCGGAAGATCAGATCCTTTGCTTGGTTTCTAGGCAGCCAGTTGTCTATTTGAACCAAGAAGATCAATAATAGGAGCAACTAAAGAATATGGCATTACAAGAAGAAGAATTGATGGTTGCCCAAACTTGATATGACATGATGATGATGATGGAGTCTGAGGAGTATAGAAAGGGCTTCCAAAATTCCATCATGAAAGTTCAACGACAGTACAATTTGATAAATAGAACAGTGGGCAGCAATGCAGCAAAAAAGGAGACAGTGGGCAGCAGTGTGGCAAAAAAGGAGATAGCAAACAACAGTTAAACAAAGAGGGAGGTGGTAGTCAACAATGTGAAGAAATATTCCCCTAGTACACGTGTTCATAAAAACGATGTACCTAGTGAAAAAGCTCAAATGAAGGAGCCTCCTATCGCTATCTTGCAGAGGAAAGAAGACACATCCAAAGATGTTGCGGAAAAGAAAGATGTTGTCCATAAAGAGGCTGAGAAGGTATCAAATACTTTTAACCTTGAAACCAAATTAGCTAAGTTGAAGGTGTTTATCCCTCTCGGTGAATTACTGAAAAATGACCAGTATGGATCCTAGATTTTAAGAGCATTGAAGGTTGATAAAAATATTGATACAGTCAATATAGTTGATGATCATCCAACTATTATTTTTGGCCCAAAAATCAATGATAAGGGACAGGATGGAGACGTGCCACCATTTTATGTTATTTTTGATGTGCATGAGAAGATTTTTCACAATGTTATGCTAGACTCTGGGGCTTCGCACAATCTAATGATGAAGGTGATCATGGAAAGGTTAGGACTAGATATTACAAGGCCTTGTGAGGACCTTTATTAATTTGATTCCAACAACGTGAAGTGCCTAGGATTAATCAAATATTTGGTGGTGTCCTTAATTCAAATTCCTTCAAAATATATGGTGATGGATATTGTGGTGGTGGATATACCTCCCAAGTTTTGTATGCTCTTGTCTAGATCCTGGATGGAGAAACTGAACGGAGCAATGAAAAAAAACATTTCTTACGTCGCATTTTTCGCTTTTGGTGGCCAGACAAGGAGATTTTACCGTGAGCCACTCATGTAGTTTATGATCAGTAGTAAGGATAAGCTCGTAAATCATCTAGTGTACATTGTTAAATCTGATTTGGACTCATTTGTGTTGTTCAAATCAGGATGTCCCACTGATGAATGTAGAAATTATACAATATGCATGTATATTACTGGACTCCCCTGATCTAACAATTAAATCCACTGTTAAATACAAAATCCTTCTACTCAATTCTTTGCAGAAATTAAATCACCAATTGCAAACATATGAAGAAAAATCAATCGCACATAACAAGATGTTTTACCATGAAAGCTTAAAGCTAAAAACCCGAACTGTCACATATTATGTATATCATGGAATCATGAAACAATCTCATACAAAGCTCAGCTCTTAGAGCTCTCAGTATAGTATATAATCGTCTCACACTGTCATACAAAAATTGGTTCACACATGCACCAATTTATTACCTCCTGACAACCTGCCTCCACTGCGCAATCCCTGTTGATGAAGATCCTAGAATGAATTCGATCTTGCCTTGCTTGTATTGCACAATCTTTATTGGCAACTACAATGTGTGTGTAGATGAATTGAATGCATCATTATAGTCACAAATGATAGTCAAACAAACCCTTTCACCTATCTCTCCACTGGGTCTCCACTGGATCTGACATGCAAGTAGTTAACTACTGTATTTCTTCAGTTGCAAGTAAGACACTACTTGTGAATTAATTAAATAATTAATTCACTCATCTTTCACTAGTGTATCTTTAGTTACAACTAGAACAACTGAGTTTAACTCACTTAACAGAGTTAAACTAAATAACAACTCCCATAACTACTCTTCCAACTCTGATGCAACTGTGTCACACTCAGTTACAATGAATTCCATCATGCATGAGTCACTAACCAACCTTGCAACTCATAATTCCTTCAACTAACTAGTTTGCCACATCAGTTAACTGAAATGAAGTGCTCTAAGAGAATAAGTTATTATTTATTGTCTGATTATCATTAAGGGCTATTAATAATCGACATGCATTCTATTTTTAGATATGCGATCTATAAATAGACTTTGCCCATGTTCTAAAAATAGAAAATCATCTAAAGATAGAATTTTCTCAACCATCTAGAATCAACATCCTGCTAATTTTAGAATATGCTCACCATTCTAAAAATAGACATACACCTAAAAATATCCTGCGGGCCCCACCTAGTGAAGGTGCTTAATTTTCACTAGGATCATCATCTTGTTGAATCTCAACACTCCCTCTCAACAAGAAAGGGATTATATTTCACCCCGATCTTGTCTCTATGGTATTCGAATTTGCTCCTGGTGAGCACCTTCGTCAAAATATCTGCATCCTAATCTTCCGTAGGAATGTACCGAAGCGACATGATCTTCCGCTACACACAATCTCTGATATGATAATACTAGATATCTATATGCTTAGATCTATCATGAAACACAAGATTAATCAAGAGTTTATTGCAACTCTGATTATCACAATGAATCACTGTAGGATCTAAATGATAAATGAAGAAACCGACCAGGATCTTCCTCATCCACATAGCCTCACATGCAGCTTGACTTGCTGCCATGTATTCTGCTTCCGTTGAACTGAGTGCCACAGATCTCTGTTTCCTGCTGTACCAAGAAACAACTGTAGATCCGATACTGAAAACCCCTCATGATGTGCTCTTTCTGTCCATTGGGCTGCCTGCCCAATTTGCATCTGTGAAGCCATGAAACTTCACCTCATCCATCTGTCTATACCATAAGCCATACTTAGATGTGCCCCTGAGATATCTCAGGACATTATTACCTGCCTTCCAAAAGAGCTGGTAGGCTTAACCATCACTTGACTAGCCTGGTTCAGCGCATAGCATATGTCCGGCCTTATATTAACTAAATACATGAGCGAACCCACCAACTGTCGATAGACAGTAGCATCCACTACCTTTGCCGATGTAGCATTCCCTTTCCTCCAATTTCCTAGAAGAGGAGTATCCATAGGTTTGCTGTCCTCCATGTGAAACTTATCGAGTATCTCCCTTGCATACTTTCCTTGAGACACAAACAATTCACCTTCTCGCTTCCATATTTTCAATCTAAGGAAATAATGAAGGAGGCCCATATCCTTCATCTCGAACTCCTTTGCAAGGTCCTCCTTGCATGAGTGTATCAGCTGCTCATCACCAGTCAGTATTAAATCATCAACATAAAGAAAAATGATTAAAAGCTTACCCTCCACCGCAATCTGATATAGGTTTTCATCTGCCTCAGTCTTGGTGAAGCCAAGTCCAGTGAAATAGCTGTCGATCAGAGTGTACCAAGCATGGCATGCTTGCTTCAGCCCATATAGCACTCTTTTGTGTCTGCACACATGCGACTCACTGCTAAAGATCTCAAATCCTTCAGGCTTCTCAATGTACAGTTCTTCCTCAATGATCCCATTAAGGGACACAGTCTTCACATCCATATGATGAATGTGCCAACCCATCTGCGCTGAGAGAGAAAGGATGGTACTTATGGAAGAATACCGTGCGATAGGTGCAAAGGTTTCTTCATAATCAATCCCCTTGATTTGTGAGAATCCCCGAGCAAAAAATCTTGCCTTATACTTCTCAACACTCCCATCAACATCTTGTTTTACCTTGTAGATCCATCTTTAACCTACCACTGATTTATCAACTGGCCTTGGAACAATTTACCAAGCACTGTTTCTGACAATGGAGTCATGATCCTCCACCATTGCATCTACCCATGTGGGTTCCTGCACTGCTTCCTGAAAATAAGATGGCTCTGTCACAATACATTTGCTCATGAGAGCTATGTATCCAGTGAATCGGTCAGCAGATTGTCTCTGTCTGCGCTGTGAAGTAGGGGCTCCTACATTCTGTACCGCATCAAGCTTCAGCCTCTCAGCTTATGTGGTAAGCCTTATGCCAGTTCTAATGTTTGGCTCTGCATGAGTGGACTCCTCCACTCCATGAACCTCCTCCTGTGGTTGATCCACATGTAGATACTCATCTTTGGGAACATGCAGTTCCTCCTATACATGCAAGTCTAGCGCCCTCTCAAGCATAGCTCGTGCAACACCCATGATCGTTTTGTTCTTCTTCTCCGTGACCCCATTCTATTGTGGGTTATGAGGCGCTATGAGTTCTCTTCAAATTCCTTCTTTGCTACAGAAGTCTTTGAATTCGTTCGAGATATATTCACCACCATTATCGCTCTGCAGAGCCTTCACTTGCTTCCTTGACTCCTTCTCCACCAATGCTTTAAACTCACAGAGCTTTGAGAATGTTTTATACTTCTTATGCATGAAGAAGATCCAACATCTATGAGAATAGTCATCAACAAAAATAGCATAATACCTGTGTTTTGCTGTTGAAGCAACTGATAATGGTCCACACACGTATGTGTGTACTCTCTCTAAGATCACTGAAGCACGGTTCTCCTTTTCATGAAAGGTGGTCTTCACAAACTTACCCATAATACATCCCTTGCAATCATCTATTTGTGCAAATTTACCCTTGGGAAGTCCAGTAGTAATCTGCTGCAAAATCTTCAGGGCGCCATGGTGAAGATGGCCCAATCTCTTGTGCCATAATTCACCCTCATCCCGGCTCACCACTTCTTCTTATTTACCCACCATTGCAGCGCAGCCATCTAACTCCAGCTTGTAGAGATTCTTAACTCGAATCCCTATCCTCTTGGTTTGGCCCGTTGTTTTATGTCGCAGGATGGATTTTCCATTGTTGAAAACAACGTCATAACCTCTGTCCTCCAACATTGCGACTGAGACGAAGTTCTTCTTTAGACCTGGAACATGCATAACATCTTTCAACAGAAATGGTTTACCTGACTCCCTCTCAAAGGTAATGGTACCAATGCTGGTAGCACTGTATCATCCATCTTCGCCCATATCTATATGCATTTGGAGATCTTTCTCCTCCAAGTCGCTGAAAATCTCCTTATCTCCCGTCATGTGGAAGGAAGCACCACTATCAAGATACCACACCGATCCCATTGCGATTGAAATAAAGCAAGTGATCAAGGAGAAATCAAGTTCAAATTGCGAGGCAAGGGCCTCACCAGCTGTAGCTGCTGCAGCCTTCTTGTTCTTCTTTTTCTGTGGGTAGCTAGTTGCGAGATGCCCATGTTCGTGACAGTGAAAACACTTCACCTTGGACAAATCCAGCTTCTTGCCTTTAGCCTCAGATTTTGGATGGGCTTTCTTCCCCTTCCATTTCCTCGCTTTTTTAGCCAAAGCACAATCCTCTTCATCATCATGTTTTTATGAAGAGCCATCCTTGGTACTTCACCTTATCTCCTCCTGACTAGATCTGACCAAAGTCGCTCCCAATTCGGCAGTTTCTCCGGCCCATTGACAGAGTCTTGATAACTGTGCCAACTCTTAGAAAGTCCAAGGAGAGCCAGGCTCACCAATTCATCATCAGCAACTGTAATTCCCACACTCCCCATCCCATCCCTACATTGGAAAAACTTCGTGCGATACTTTGGAATACTGTAGCCCTTCTCCATTTTGATCTTTCTGAGTTTATATTTCAACACCAATTTCCTATGGTCACTGTTGCTTCGAAAAATATATGTCAAAGCCTTCCACATTGAAAATGGAGTGGATTTACCATGAAGGCTTGACACAATATGGTATTGCACACCTTCCAACAAAATGCTTCTCATCTTCGCTACTTTCTTTTCTAGGCGTCAAGTAATGCAGCATCCATCGAAGTGGGCTTGTGGACATTGCTATCAATGAAATCCTTCAAGCCATTATCTTCAAGCACCACCTCCATCCTGTCCTTCTGGGCTATGTAGTTCGAGCTGCAATCGAGTGCATAATCCAGCCGCAACCCATTGAAATCCATTTCAATGTTTACTCAACTATCGCACCAAGAAATTCTTATAGCAAATTCGAATTGTTCCACCAACACAACTCACCACTGCTTCAATATTGCAATCTTCAGTGATTAACACTGCTTCGATACCATGCAAAAATTATACAATATGCATGTATATTACCAGAATACCCTGATCTAACAATTAAGTCCACTATTAAATACATAATCCTTCTACTCAATTCTTTGCGGAAATTAAGTCGCCAATTGCAAACATATGAAAAATCAATCACACATAACAAGATTTTTTACCGGGAAAGCTTAAAGATAAAAACCCCAACTATCATATATTATTTATATCATGGAATCATGAAACAATATCATACAAAGCTCAGCTCTTAGAGCTCTCAGTACAATATACAATCGTCTCACACTGTCATACAAAATTTGGTTCACACATGCACCAATTTACTGCCTCCTGATAGCCTACCTCCACTGCGCAATCCCTGCTGATGAAGATCGTAGAATGTATTCGATCTTGCCTTGCTTGTACTGCGCAATCCTCATTGGAAACTCCAATGTGTGTGTAGATGCATTGAATGCATCACTATAGTCTCAACTGATAGTCAACCACACCCTTTCACCTATCTATCCACTGGGTGTCCACTAGATCTGACATGCAAGTAGTTAACTGCTGTATTTCTTCAGTTGCAAGTAAGACACTACTTGTGAATTAATTAAATAATTATTTCACTCATATTTCACCAGTGTATCTTTAGTTACAATTAGCACAACTGAGTTTAACTCACTTAACTGAGTTAAAATAAATAACAACTCCCATAACTACTCTTCCAACTCTGTTACAACTGTTTCACACTCAGTTACAACGAAATCCATCATGCATGAGTCACCAACCAACCTTGCAACTCGTAATTCCTTTAGCTAACTGGTTTGCCACATCAGTTAGCTGAAATCAAGTTCTCCAAGAGAATAAGTTATTATTTATTGTCTGATTATCATTAAGGGCTAATAATAATCGACATGCATTCTCTTTTTAGATGTGTGATATATAAATAGACTTCACCCATGTTCTAAAAATAGAAACTCATCTAAAGATAGAATTTTCTCAACCATCTAGAATCAACATCCTGCTAATTTTAGAATATGCTCACCATTCTAAAAATAGACATACACCTAAAAATAGCCTTCGGGCCCCACCTAGTGAAGGTGCTTAAGTTTCACTAGGATCATCATCTTGTTGAATCTCAATAGAGAAAATTGCATATATAGAAGAAGAAAGGGACATCGATAAAAATTTAGAGATTTCGGAAGAAAATTTAGAGCAGGAATGCGAAGTGAAATCAAAATAAAGGAGATACAACAAAGTGGATGTTGATTTTTCAGACAATAGAAAAGAAGGTGCAGGTAGAAAAAATCAAAACAAGGCAATCATGAAATAGAAGTACCAGACATCAGCAAAAATGAGGAATAGGGTAGCCAAGGTGTTCCCAAAAAATCAACAAGTTTGAGGGTTGTAATAAATGAAAAAGTACATAAAAAATAACGCATGTGGATGATGCATTTTGACGGGGCAACAAGCAGAGAAGGCACTGGTGCTTGTGTTTGGATAATCAACCTAGACATTGGTAAGACACAATTATGCTCATTCAAATTAGTTTTTTATTGTACTAATAATGTAGCTAAGTTGAAGCGCTCTTGCTGGGTCTCTGTACTTTGAAGAAGTCAGGAGATAGAAGGATAGTCATGTATGGGGATTCCGAGTTGGTTATCAAACAAGTCAAAGGGGAATATCAGACAAAACATCCCCGGATGCATGCTTATCACAACGTTGTCCTAGATTATTTACAAAAAAATATGATTATAGTTTTTGTTGTTGTACCAAGGTAAGATAATGTTGTTGCAGATGCTCTGGCCACTTCTGCCTCTGATTTCTAAGTGTCCAACAGTGTTAAGGAAAAATACAAGGTGGAAGTCATACATAGGCCTATTGTCCCAGATAATTTGAAGTATTGGTAGGTCTTTAAAAATGATAAACAAATAGAATATTTCTTGTTAATGAAGGAGGATTTCGTCAAAATGAAATTGGAAAGGGACAGTGGGTGCAGAGATTCAGACAAGGAGAGTTTCATCAATCAGTTGAAAGAGGAATTGGACAAGCAAGCGGCAGAGTTGTAAGTTTTTCAACTCAAGGAAAATGTCCTTCCAAGAGGGCTTGTACCTTTGGAAGAAATATTTGATTAGAATGATGTGGTAAAGAGACCAAAACTAGCACCTGTGGGAGAAGAACTTGAAGAATGTAATATAGGTACAACGAAGCACCCAAAAATGATAAAGTTGTCCAAGATCTTGAGCCCAAAAATGAAGAAAAAATATTTGGACTTGTTTTTTTTTTTTTAAATTCGGCTACTATTTATATTCCAGAAAAGTGGGGAATAAGATCCCTATTACATTCGAGTGATGGAGTAGAGAAACAAGGAAGGGTGATGTGGCAAAATAACAAGCCTTCTTTATGATGACTATTTCTACTATGCTGCATATCTCATTCATGGTAAATCCTAAAAAACTGAGATAACGTAAATGAAAATTAAATGACATGATGATAGATGAGGAATATGGAGGAATAAAGTCTAGTTCTTGTTGCTTTGACGAACATTTGAAGTGTTTATGGTGCCATGGTTGTTGTCAAGCTTGGCATTGGGAACATTGTTGGAGCTTGTCCACCATGTAATGCAGGATCTCTAGGGATTCTGCAATGTGAGCACAATGATTATTATCTCCCCTCAGCTGCTCCATAAGGGATAGATATTGATGTTGAAGGAAGTTGGTGTTTGCCTGGTGTTTTTCCTCCATTATCCTTAATTTTGCTCTTATCAATTCCATCTCTGCTTGCAGATCAAGACAATGAAAGCAGTTCTCATTCCTCGTGATGTTTGAAGGAGGGGAGGGAAGAGTCACAAATATGCGAGGATAAATTTGGGGAGGCAACAGAGGCACTATTTGGCAGTGAAGGAAGAAGGATAGAGAAATTTTGTGAGCAAAAAGGCTGGAAATAGCAATGCGCTACAGGAGATCAGCTGATGAGGAGGGATTAGGATTGCAGTGATTGACAGAAAAATGTGGAGGCATAAATGAAACAGAGAGGCAACAAGGGTAGTGGAACAAAGAGAAGCAGAAAGTCAAAGATTTAGAGTAAGCGTTGCGCAGCAGGTGATCGACAACAAGTAAGGGGACGAGATGGGAAGGGAGGGGAGAGAAAATTCGAGGGGGCACAGGAGGACAACAAAAGGTAGCCTTGGGATCGTGGGACAGTGAGCAATGAGCACTGGACATCTAGTGATCAGTAGATAAGGGAGAAGCGGGATTTAAAGAAGAGGAGGGAGAGGCAGGTAGATTGAAGACGGGAGGAGGGCGAGAATCCTAGGGAGACAAGGTCATGGGAATAACGCAGGGAGGGGTATGTGCATGGCAGAACTACCATGAAAAGATCCAAGAAGCATAGAGGATCATGCAGAAAGAAGTCACACAGAGGGTAAAATTCATGGTAAAGGTGAGAAGGAGATGCTATCTTGGGAAAGGAGTTGACCAGGGGGTCTGCAGCATGCTTTGTTGGCCAGTGAGTCAGCTTTCCTATTGTTGGATTTGAGGATATGGTAGAATGTGAGGTCTCCAATTTCCTTATTCAAATTTCGAAACCTTGTGATCAGTCTAATAAGAGCAATGTTAGGGGTCTGGGCTGGGTTTAGCATCATGTCGATGACTATTTCTGAGTCACCATAAAATCATAACCCTTTGAATCTTAAGTCTCTTTATGATTTGGAGGCCTTTGATTAAGGTGTATGCTTCTACTCTATTATTTGACAATTTTCCTAATCCCCATTCAAATATAGCAACGCTACTGCCCTACCCATCCATAATGTAACCTCCAGTTCCTGTTATTCCTGGGTTTGCCTTTGAGGCACCGTCAAAGAAGAATGCATGCCTTTTGATTCCATCAAGCCACTCGATGAAATATTTTCCTTAAGTTCGATATTCCACTGATCCTTGTGGAGAGATTGGAAGGCAATAGTTTTGTTGTACTTTGGGGGAGTGTCAAGAGCTCTTTCGAGAAGAAGTCTTTCTTCGACCTGCAGATCATTGAGGTTGAGATGACTATTTCTTTTGGCAAGAATGGTCTCGACAGTAAGGCACCAGGCCTTTCTCTACACTTTTCTGATGCAGGGTTTGGGATCTTGAAAGGTAGCCTTGTTTTTCATAAGCCAAATTTTCCACAGTAGAACATAAGAAAGAGTGTCCCAGAATCTTTTGGCCACATTCTTCTTCTTTTTACCCCAAGGGTAGCTCTTTTTCCAGTTAGCAATCAAATCCGATACCGAGTTGTTTGCACCCATCTCAACATTGAAGGGATCCGAGAGAGAATGAGAACACTTTTTAGCAAAGGAGAACTCAATTAAAAGGTGGAGGATTGTCTCCTCGACCATGAGGCAAAGAAGGCATCTAGAGGCTCCCTGAATGCCTCTTTTTTTTTTAAATTATCCGTTGTCAAGATCTTCCCTTTGAACAAGGTCCATATAAAGATTTTAATCTTTGGGAGCAATTCTGATTTCCATACTTGTTTCCAAATTTCCCAAGGAGGAGTGGGAATTTTCTCATTGTGAAGAGTCTCATACCCTGCTTTTAAAGTGTAGGAAGACCCAGAGGGTTCATATCTGAAGCTATCCTCTTTATCTTTTTCAAGAGGAGTTGTGCCATGGAACATTCCCTTCAGAGTAGCTTTGTCATTTTCAAGGTGGGGGGGCAAGTTTGGAAAGTTCCAACCTTTCTAGTTGCTGGTGCTCTCTTCCCAACTGGATATTTTCTCTAGGGTGTTAATCCCATGCTCTCAAAGATACATTTGAATGTGCAGAGTACTTGGATTGTTTAAAAGAGGGAGCTGAACCATTATTTTGTCCTTCCATATGTTTATGCTGCGACCTCCCTGTGGAACCTTGGAGATATTGTTGCGTATAAAGGGAATGGATTTTTTGCAAAGAGCCCATATGCGAGAGTAAGGTATGTTGGGTATGGGCTGATATAAAATATTTTTCCTTGCAATAGAGAGGCATTTTGTTTCTACCACTTGCTTCCACCAAGTTTGTTGTATGCTAATTAGGCGCCACACTATTTTCCCACCAAAGGAAATATTCAGCAGTTTGGGTATGTGAATAGCAAGACCAGCATTTTCATAATTTTGAGTTACCTGTCTCCATTTGACCGAATTGAACTTCTTTTTCTCACTTTTTCCACCTTGCCATAATAATTGTCTTAGAATTGCTTCCATTTTGTGCTGAATACTAATAGGAGCCTGCAGCAACGAGAAATGGTAAAGAGGTAGAGCATAAAGGATAACTTTTAAGAGGATCATGCACCCAGCCAGATTAAGCCATGAGGTTCCCCATTGCTGGACTTTATTTTTCATCTTGTCGATGGTGATGCTCCATATCTCAGTTCTTAACTATCTTACGTTGACAGGCATCCCAAGATAGTTAAAGTGAGTCCAGTTCCACTTGTAGGGAACCCAAAATATTTGAGATATACTATGTATGGTGTTCATTGTTGCATTCCACCCATAAATGAAACTTTTATGATAGTTTATCTGCCCTCCAAAATAATGAATGAATTTGTCTAGCAGCGTTTTAAATCTCTTGGCTACTATGCTAGTAGCTCCTCCCATCAAAAGGGTATCATCAACAAACTTAGAGTGATTAATGTTTTTGACCCCATTTCTAAATCTGATACTTGTGATTAGTCCAAATGTCTGATTGTGATCCAATGCCGTGCTGAAAGATTCTTCCATGAGAATGAAGAGAAAGGGAGATAAGGGACAACCTTGTCTTAAGCCTCTAGAAGATTGGAAATAATGTCCAAGTCTTCCATTGACTAGAAGGGAGATCCAAGGGTTGGATATGCAGGCATAAATGAGAGGTATAAAGTCTGTTTCAAATCCCATTTTTTGAAGAACAAAGAGGAGAAAAGAGTGCCTCACTCTGTCGAAGGCATTGGCAAGATCAAGTTTCAGGAAAAATCCCTTCTCTGGTATCATCATGCTAGAATGAATGGCTTCTTGGACCAGAAAGATGGAATCATTTATTTGCCTATTTGAGATGAAAATACCTTGATTTTCAGAGATGAGATTTGGGAGGAAAGATTTGATACGGGTGGCAAGGATTTTGGTAATGATTTTTTAAGAGGAGTTGCAAAGAGATACAGGCCTGAATATGGAAAAGGTGGAGGGACGAATCTCTTTGGGAATGAGTGCAAGGAATGTCAAATTTGTGAAGCCCCCATAATTTTTTTTTTCCTTTGAACCCATAGGATCATTTTGATGAGGTCGTTTTTAATGACTTCCCAGAAGGTCAGATAGAAGGTAATGGTGAATCCATCCAATCCCAGTGCTTTGTCAGGATGGAGAGTCCAGATTGCATTGATAATTCCATCCTCTTCAATTTCCTTGGTTAGGGAAGAGTTAATATCTTCAGTGATAATTTTAGGCGTGTGAACCAAGAAATCACTATAATCCTCCAACTCCATAGTTTCATATAGAAGGCTTTTGTAATGGCTATGGGCAGCTGATTTTATTGCCTCTTGCTCTATGTGCATATTACCTTCTTCATCTGATATAACTGTAATATTATTTCTAGACATTATGACAGTGGCTTGCTTATGGAAGAAGGAGGTATTTTTATCCCTAGCCTAAAGCCAAAGATTCCTGGATTTAAGTCTCCAATTTTCCTCTTCTTTCTATTTGTGCTATATAAGGTCCAGTAAATCTCTTTCTCCTGATCATGATTTTCTTTGGTCACCCTTTGAATATCTATGTCTCTTTTGACTGCTTCTAGCCTTCTCTTAGTGTCTTGCTTGATTATAACTGGTTCTCTATAGTGATATTTTTCCCATCCTTTGAGAATAGTGCGCGCAAGCTTCAGTTTCGTCTCCCAAATGTGCATTGGAGATCCCTCAACATGTTGCTGCCAATTTCTTTCCACTATGAGTCTAGCCTCAGGGAAGTCACTCCAAAGAAGGTTGTAGCAGAAAGGAAGAGGCTCGAGAGAGGACTGATCACCAAGGACAAGGGTGAAAGGATAATGATTTGAGTCTAAGAAGGGAAGAATGGAGGAGGTTGCAACAGAGAAGTAAGAGATAAGGGGAACAACAAGTAAAAAACAGTCAAGTATTTCCATGATGTTCCCT
This sequence comes from Pinus albicaulis, assembly GCA_034641835.2. Taxonomy (NCBI): domain Eukaryota; kingdom Viridiplantae; phylum Streptophyta; class Pinopsida; order Pinales; family Pinaceae; genus Pinus; species Pinus albicaulis. Next base: position 230,102,468 of record CM076576.1, read on the forward strand.
GACCCAATTCTTTGATTGATCCATGTGAAACTTATATTTTTGGGAATAATGTCCACTAGATCATGTTCTTGTATGATTTTTTCCAACTGTTCCCTTGAAGGGTATGGATTGAAAGTACCCCCTCTTTTTGCCTTGGCATGCAGTACCAAATTCAGATCCCCTCCAGTGATTACATTGACATTGTCCTCACCTTCAATATGAGTTTTTAAAGTGCGCCAACAAACTTCTTTGTCTCTATAATGATTTGGACCATAAATGTTGTACATTGTTATCATAACATCCTCATGGATGTTTTGTAATTTGAGTTTTATCCAGTCGTGAGCCTTTATAGTTGTTAGTTGCTTCCATGAGTTCTGGTTCCAAATAGTAGCTATTCCTCCTGAAGCAACTCTGGATTCTGCCATAGTGCCAGTATAATTTCTAATTTTTTTTACGATGTTCCCCATTTCTTTTTCTCCTTGCTTGGTTTCTTGGAGGAGAACTATTTTTGTTGTTCTTGTTTGAAAAGATCTCTTAGGGAATTGTTTTTAGAGGGGTGCCATAATCCCCTACAATTCCCGAGTAAATGATTTCGTTATTTCAAGAATCCAGGTTGAGACCCTATCTTCCGTCCTGCTTCATGCTAATTGAGATCTTTGCTGATAAGCCTCCAATGAAGGTTTCTATTGGGTGTTGTGTTCCTATAGCAATGTCTTTCTGAGTTGCTTCATCTCTATAGCATTTCGCTGACTTTATTCCAGGTCCAATTTTTTTTAAGGTTTCCAATACTGAGCCCAACTCCTTTGCTATGTTTCTGGTGACAATCTGAGCTGATGATGGCTCAACTGAGGAAGAAGGAGGACATGACTTGGAGGGGGAGGGCTGAAGTAGGGGTTCAGGAGTGAAGGAAGGGAGGGAAGACTGAGGAGGATCCTCTTCCAGAGAGCCCAAGGAGGAGGTAAGGGGGGGATCAGGGGTTTGGAGGAGGTTTGGAGAGGGTTCAATATGAGGTTGAGTGCTGGGCTAGAAAAATGGGAGGATGGATGGGCAGATGAAACACCAGTATTTCTAGGACTTGGGCTAGACTTTTTTTTTTTTTTATAACTTCCCATTGTCTTTCAGGGTCAGTATTTTCAACCTCTATTACTTTTGTGCATCTATTAGGGAAATGACCGTATTCGTGGCATACCTTGCACTTGAATGGAATTTGTTCGTAGTCCAATTGTTGGATGTGTGTCCAGTTGTCCACCTTCAACTTGATCGCCTCTGGAAGTCCTTTCCGCAAGTATACCTCTACGCAGATTATTGCGCAAGCTTGCATGTTTTCCTTCAGCTCACTTCTGTCAATAAACTTACCAACATCATTCCCAATCTCTCTCACTGAATCATCCCCCCATCAGTGAAGAGGAAGATGTGGAAGACAAACCCAAACTAGGACAAAATTAGGAATGTCAAGTTCAGGATCAAATTATGGTGTACATTTGTTTAGGTAGAGCCCTCTAGTATCCATGAAATATGGCCCATTTCTGAATATCATGTGTTTGTCTTCCTTTATCTCAAAGTGAAAGGTGTAAAAGTCCTTGCCACAAAATCTGATAGATATTTTCCCATTGATTTTTTCCATCTAGTTGCATTCCGCCCATTTCTGAACTTTTTTCGATGAGGGCCAAAGTCCTGTGAATTTCCCAATGAGTCCTTTCTCTACAAGGGATATTGTAGCAATTCGAGGGATCACAGGGGGTAGTGAGACTTCCTGTATGCCATCCAATTTTTTTACGAACTTGGAGATTGCTGCTCTCGGTTGAGGTGGATTCAGTAAGCTGATCAATGCCAAGAGTGTACTGGCATGATCAGGAGGTGCGGCCGCCTCCAAGATGGTCTCCGGAGGGGCCATGCAGCCAGGATCAAGCAACAGTTGCAGAAGGTGAGGGCGACTGCACAGACTAGGTCAATCCTATACTATTGTGGGACCATATAACGAAAAAATATTTGGACTTGTTAACCGAGTTTGTCGATGTTTTTTCCTAGGGGTATGAAGACCTGAAAGTATCTAAAAAATATATAATTAGGCATATAATACGAGTCAAGAAGGATCAGAAGCCTTTCAAGCAGAAACTACAAAGGACAAATATGGTGTTTTTTCCCCTGATCGAGAAGGAGGTAAGTAATTTTTTTGATGGTTCCATTATAACTCCCCTTAGATTTTACGATTGGTTATCTAGCTTGGTGGCAGTTAGGAAAAATATGGGTGAAATTAGATTTTGTTTGGATTTTCAAAACTTAAATAGGGTGCCACCTATCCACTGCCAAAGATGGACCACGTTCTTCAGAAGGTGGTGGGAGTAAGAAGAATGTCTTTGCTGGATAGTTTCTCGGGGTATAACCATATTTTGATTCACCGGCAAGACCAAGATAAGACAACCTTCACCACACCCTGGGGCACTTTCAAATATGCCAAGATGCCATTTGGTCTAATGAATGTAGGGGCGAATTTTCAGTGAACTATGGACATAGCTTTTGCAGAGGAAAAAGATAAGTTTCTTGTCATATATCTTGATGATATTATCGTTTATTCATAGTCTGATGAAGATCATCTGCAACACTTAAGGGCAATCTTTGAGAAATGTAGGCATATCATTAAATCCCCAAAAATCATTATTTGGGTTGAAGGAAGGGAAGCTTTTAGGTCACATTATTTTGAAATATGGCATCAAAATAGATCCCAATAGTGTTACAACAATTCAAAAAATGGATATTCCGAGGAGTAAGAAAGAAATTCGGTCTTTTATAAGAAGAATAATTTTTTTAAGAAGGTTTATCCCAAAAATGGCCGAAATTTTACAAAACATTACAAATATGTTAAAGTGAGACAATGAAGTGAAATGGGGTGAAGACAACAAGAAATATTTCAGTGAGTTCAAGGCTGCATTGTCTCGTGCTCCCACACTGGTCAGCCTAGATTAAACACACGAATTCATCATATTTTCTTTTGTTTCTGAACATAGTATCACCGTTGTCCTATTGCAGAAAAATCAATAGGGAACTGAACAACCCATCTCCTTCTTCAGTAGGATTCCCATAGATGGTTCTCTTAGATATGGCACAATGGAGAAGCAGGCATTGACTCTTATCAAAGCACTGAAGGAATTTCGTGTATACATTTTGCATTCTAATGTTGTGGCTTATGTAACTAGTGTTGCAATCATACACATTTTGTCCCAAAGTGATCCAGATAGGAGGAGGTTCAAATGGATTTCTTATATACTTGAGTACGACATGAAGATCAAGCCAACAAAGTTGATTAAAGGACAAGGTTTGGCTCGAATTATGGCCGAATCGAATCTGTAGTCACTCCAAATAAATTCTTTCGCTATCTTGACAGAAGATGAAGCTTCAAGAGCTGCCTAATAGTTGATGTAAAGGTTTGATAATTATCCTTGGTATGTTGATATTTTATATGTGTTGCGGCATTTAGAAGCACCTCTCGATCTTCCCAAAACAAGGGCTCAATTTCTTAAACAAAAGGCACATAAATTATGCATTGTTGATCAGTTTTTATACTGGAAAGACCCCGGTGGAATATTTTTAAATTGTTTGATAGAGGAGGAGGCTCAGAAAACAATGGAATAATTTCACAAGAGAGACTATGGTGGTCACCTATATTGGAAGACAACAAAAAATAAAATTCTAAGGTTTGGCCTTTATTGGCCTAGTTTGTTTGCTGTTGTGTATAAACTGGTGGCCAACTGTCGAGAATGTCAAATGTTTGAAGGAAGAAAGAAGTTTCTTCCACTGACCCTAAAACCCATAGAAGTTGAGTTAGCATTCCAACAATGGCGACTTGATTTTATTTTTGAAATTCATCCCACTTCTTACTTACAACACAAGTGGATATTGACGACAACATACTATTTCACAAAGTGGATTGAATCAATCTCAACCATGCAAGGTACGAACACGGTAATCATACAGTTTTTGGAAAATAAGATTTTGTCTCGTTTTGGTTGTGTGCAAAATATTATCACAGATAATGTTGCAGCTTTTAGATCAAAAAATATGATATATTTTTGTCATAAATATAACATTGTTCTAGGACACTCTAAATCATATTACCCTTAGGGCAATGGCTTGGCAGAATCCTCAAATAAAAGTCTGGTAAACACCATCAAGAAAATGTTGCAGGAAAGCAAGAAGAGTTGGCACAAAAATTTGGTACATGCACTGTGGGCGGACCATGTGAGTACTAAGAAGTCAATAGGCATGTCTCCATTTGAGCTAGTCTATGGAACAAATGCTCTCTTTCCTTCCTCATTAGGAGTCCCGTTCATGAAGCTATTACAAGAGACAGAGATAGAATGACATGTAGTGAAATATTGGACAAATGATTGAACTTCAACAGTTCAAGGAAGAAGTGTTTAAGAACACATAGCTGATTCAAGACAAAATCAAAAGAATATATGATAGGAGGATAGAAGAAACTGATTTTCAGATAGGAGATATGATACTAAAATGGGATTCTATGAGCCAATAAAAGGGAAATCATGGAAAGTTCGAGAATTTGTGGAAATGTTCGTTCAAGATTGTTGCATTCAGAGGGAACAATGCTTATCTTCTTGAGGATTTTTCAGATGAACCAGTTGGAGCAGGGCCTGTGAATGGTAGGTTGCTTAAGCATTTTCTTACCTAATTCCATGATTGGAGAATCATTTCATTGTATGTACTGTTTTAATCTTTGAACACTGAAAGTGTGGACAGTTTATGTTGGGATTTTAAGCCCGAAGTGAAGGCTCTAAGTTCTCAACACTCTGTTGTCATAAATAAGTCAGTGAGTCTACTAAATATTTTCTTTTAGTCAGTAGTCAGTTTCAGTTAGTTAGATTTTTCAGTATGTTAGTCATCTTTGAGTTTGTATGTTGACTCCATTTCCTAATGGATAGGCTTCTGGTCTGCGTTATTGTTCTTGGCACCTCACAAGGAGGCTTCCATCCCCAATGGAGCCAATGTTAGAGTCAGTTACTTTTTCAGCTGTCAAACATCTTCGAATCTGCAATTTGCTGTCGTGTAATGAGTCGAAACTCATAGACCTCTTACTGTCATGAGTTTGACCAATCATTGTATGGGAAGTCATCATGAGTTTGGTTGTCAGAATTTTTGTCAAGAACATGAAATGGTGTTTTAAGTCTTAGGGAATTGTCGTCACAAATTTTGAGTCAAGGGGGCCATGTCCAAATGTTGGTCTGTTATAAGGTTCATGTCAACATCTATTTATAGCCAAAGCGATGATGTTCAAGGCAACATGGTTTGAATATTATTCTTCTTTTATGCTTCTTGTATCCCATATTCTATGCAAAATTCACCATTCATATCCTATTCCACTATCCCCTTATTCCCTTCTAAACTATTTCATATCCCTATACACCCAACCATCACATCCCCCATTCTACCTTAGTCCTATTTCCCTTTGTCAAACCATCATTATCCATGATGAACATGTAACACCCACCCCCTCACACTCATGTATATCATTTGAATATTCCTAAGTTCCCATGCTCCCAAATGATTGTTCATCAAAGTGGAGCACCGAAATAAACAACGTTGTGCGTCACATCATTTAATTCATAAATCAAATTTGAAATTTCATGACAGAGTCACTTTTTTAATTTATTTATGTTTGTTGATGAGGTGATTTGGTTCGTGGTGCATGAAGCTTCAGAGGTTGATCACATGATCGAAGGGTAAACGTCGAAGAGTGGAGGTATGCTATGCAATTTCTACACAGGGAACCACATAACCACTACGCGATGAATTCATTGGAGCTCTCCCTTACTGCACATGTTGTCTCATTTGGTATGAGGTAGGTATATGTTGTTCAATCCCCAAAGATATTATTTAAAGTTATAATTGAGCTTTGTAGTGTCTTGTCATCTCATTTTTAAAGGAGCTTGCTATGCACACCTATTTTTCCACGCACACAGTCAAAACTAAAACGCCCAAAACCATGTCCTGTTGGTACAAACCTTGGAAAATAAATAGTGCTGAGTGGTTGGGTATTTTATGGGGTAGATTGCAAAAATTTCTCACTTGTATTCCTTGCTATAGGGCTTCTCTGTCACCACTACACATCAGTTGCGTAACATAGTTGTGCGTTGTCATCAAATTAAAGTCTCCCACTCATTTCCTTTCACACATAGTTCCCAACTGGTCAAGTATTTTTTACACCTTTTTTTAGGGTTGAATGGCTCCTACCACAAGAAGAAAGGGAGGATATCTTGTTCGCATTGAGCCCTAGACTTTAGCCATGGTGAAATCCTCCCCAAAAATCAAATTTTCCTTTGAGAATGTTGGATGCATTCCATTCTGCCAAAGGATTAAGAAGATAGGCCATCATACACAACTTGCCAGTCTTTTTGCCATGAATTTCAAGGATGATAGAGTTAATTTGGGAGATGTAGATATTGTTATCACAAAAAAACTAATTATAGATGCCACAGGCCTCCCAAAAACAGGTGAAAAATGGTTCAAGGGTGATGAGTTAGATGTCTTAGCTTTCAAAGAATTTCTTAAACCTGAGCTTAGCAATGAGTTTGCCACCACCTTCCCCACAACATACCTTTAGGACCATTATGGGGAAATGTTAAGAATAATTCAAAGATATTTTACATGTGAAGGTAGGTTTAACAAGGCTTACCAATAGAATTTGAGGCTTCTGTTACACTTCACAGACAAAAATCCCATGAACTTATCTTACTTCTTGCTCAAGAGCCTAGAGAGAATGGCAACAAAGGTTCAGCTTTAGGGGACAACCACATGTCCAACTTATTTAACTTTTCACTTATCAAAATTCTTGTCAATTTTTTTGTGGATAAGAAGAAACTTTAGTGGTCTGAATTTTTGTCGAGTCTTGGTCTAACACCACAAGCAGAGTCTTCATGAATAAAAACTTATGAAAAGAAACAAGAAGAGCATGAAGTACACGAGGATAGAAATAAACAACCTAGAAATAAACAACAAGGTAAACATGGCAAGTAGCTTGGAAAGAGGCATATTTAAAAGGGTAAGGAAAAGGTATAGGAGCCAAAGGAAAAAGTGCCAACACCTCACATCACCAAGATTCAAGTGGAAGTAGAGGAGACAACCAAAGGTGACCAATTTGTGATGAGGCCTAGGACTAGGTCGAGAGTTAAGAAAGATATTGAGGAAAAAATTCCTCAAACAATGGTTGAGATTCTAGAGGACCAACAAGAGAAGGAGATGGAGCAGATGGACCAAGTGAATCTCGCAAAAGACATAGTGCAATATGAGGAAGAAGACCCCAAGATGAAAAAAATGAAAGAAGCTTTTGCCAATTATCAGATGAAAACATAATTTCTGGAAAAATAGAACAAAGAGTTGAGAGAAGTAACTCAACAAACTACTCCACAAAGGATAAGTGTGCGATACCCTCCAGGTATACTGAGGAAGACAAAGGGAAGCAAATTTCAGTTGAAGAAGAGTTCAAGAAACTTAAAGTGGAATCCAATAGACTCACTACAAGAGCAGCAAAGTTGAAACAGGGATGGGTGCAACAAATGAAGGAAGTGGCACAATCACCAAATAGGCCATATTTTAACCAATGGAAAGAGTATCAAATGTACTTAAAAGAGAAGGAGGAGTGGCAGATGAAGGTTATGGGGATAATGCAACATCATGAAGATTATGAGAGATTTGTTCAACATATGCTTAAATCATGTGAAAAAGAAGTGGGTGGGGCCTCCAAATCCATGGATAAATGTAAGCACTTTGTCAAATGGGCACTTGCTACAAAAATACAATGCAAAAACCTTTATGAAAAAAACTTGGTGCTGAAGAGAAGGCTGAGGTATATGATGAAAATTTTAACCAAGGCATGGAGATTGGCCAGGAAGTATAGAGAAGCAACTGGAATCCCTCCACCTGGAGATAGACCTAGACCAAGATATAGAGCTCAACCTAAGACAAAACCTCCTCAACCAGTGCCTACTGAGCACAAGTATCCTGTACCTGAAGCTTATAAGGTCAAAGCCTCCACTAATAGAGTACACAACAAGAGGAAAAGGCGGTAATATTCATGTGTCTAAAGATTTTATAGTTTTGTCCATTTTTTCCAGGATTTCTTGTCTGTGTTGCACAACAGGGATACATTTTGTTTTTAAGTCACCGTCAACATTTTTTCATTAGTATGAAGTAGTTGTGGGAATGATCGAGGGTCTACCATGTTGTGTTTTTTATGAGGGTAAATTCTAGCATTGAAAGAAATCATTTTCATATTGTGTGCTATGCAGCTGCTACGCATCCCTTGGCTACAAGTTTTCACGTGTGTTATGAAGGTACCAACTGTCAAAGGTCATAAGGATCAACATGTTACACATTTGGCAGCCACCTCAACCCATTTTCCATCAGCCAAGTGTCATTCATGAGGATAAACATGTTTGGGTAGCGTGCTACCCAACTGCTACCTAGTCATTGCGTAGCACTATTAGTCCACTGCCAACTTTTTCCACTTTTTCTATTTTCTTGTTGTGATGGATGTGGTTCGAAGAGTTAGATAGTTTTATAGATATATAAGCATATACCCCATGTTCAAGAAAATACCCCATTTACTAAACCATTTGTTATTTTGCCGCATCCAAGTCTTCTGTCTTTTGCACAATCTGTCACTAAACACCACCTTAGGCCATCTACCCTCTTCCATTTGCTCAATTTTTTTCAGATACCTTATGACTCGCACCATAGCAATTGCTTCAATAGGAGCAGCCCCGTTTCACTTAACAGGATAGCATAAGGAACTGCACTTTTAATTTTGAATCTGTTTGTAATCAAACGTTTCTGAATTTTCTCAATTTGTTTCCATTGCATCTTGGTTGTGTTGCTGGCCCACAGTTCACAACCGTAGAGAATCACCGGAATCACTAGAAGCCCAAAAAGAGTTAGAGTGGTTTTCTAGTCCCACAACTCTGCCTCTCTACACCTGTTTTGAAGAGCATAAAATGCTTTCCAACCCCCTAAAGTTATTTTCTTTCTACAACCATCCCAACTTAAGTTTCTGTTGAAGTCAATTTCGAGGTATTTGTAGTCTGCAACTTCTTCCAGAATGCTGCCTTCAAAATAGAACTTATGTTGGTTATGTTTTCTTTTATTAGAGAAAACCACTACTTTCGTTTTGCTAATATTGACTTGCATCCCAACCCTTCTACAAAAATGCTCAAGGGAACGTAAATGCTCTTGCAAACCAAGAGCCGATTTAGCAATCAATATAAGGTCATCTGCATACAAAAGAAGCCTGATAACGAACTTGCCCAAATGGATACCGTCACCCCCTTGCGAATTTAGCCACTCTTCAAGCTTGGAAATATATAACCCAAAAAGGGTAGGAGACAATGGGCAACCTTGCTTGACCCCGATATCGCTTCTAAAACTTTCAGAAATGCCAGCTGAAGTTCTGATTTTGACTTTCACCTCTTCATACAACCTATGCACAGCTGCTCTCAAATGCTTGGGAACCCCGAGTTCCTCCATTCTGCCTTGGGAATTGAAGGTTCATGCATAACAATTTTTAAAGGAGTGGAAGGTTGAGAAACTACTATAAGGAGGGGACCCAAAATCTTATTAAATTCTATTGAAAATTCATATCTGATCCAGGTTCATGCATCACATTTTTTAAAGGATTGGAAGGTTGGGAAACTGTGATAAGGAGCGGACTCGAAATCCTCATTAAATTCTTTTGGAAACTCATATCTGGTCCACATATTGGGAGCTATGAATATTGGTGAGGAATGGTTATCGGAATATCGGAGGTTTGGTCTTTATCGCAAGTTTTCAAGTGTCTTTTTAAACAAGACCTCCAATATGTTCTAGCCCCAATATAATTTATAATTGGAAGTATAGGATGATTAGTGGGATGGCATGTTTATTATTTTTATTTTATTTTATTTTGTATTTTGGTATTTACACGTTTCACAATTTTGAAAATATATTTATATTTTGGTAAAAACACTTTACTTTTATTTACAAATGTTCAATTACAATATGGTAAATTACATTAATAATTACAATTTGGATATTTAAATGATTATATATTTTTATAACTAATGTTTTTTTGAAATTGTAGTAATATTTACATTTTATTTGTTATTTTATATATTAAATACAATATAGTTACCATTATATGTTTATTTATATTACATTATTTCTTTTTATTTACAGTCTTCTTTATTTAGAATTATTTCGGTGATAATCACATGCAATAGAACATTGTCAACCCGTTTCTAACCAACGAGTGTGGGTCATCATCGGGACTAGGTGAGAGATCCAGACGTCGAGTTTAAATAGATGTAGAGATGGCTTAACTAGTTGAAATTTAATTTAATTAATTAAATTATTAATTTTATTAAAATTGTAATTTTAAAAGGATTTTTTTTTTTTAATATAATTTTCTAATATTTTATTTTAAAACTTTTTTTGGTTAATTTTCATTATAATTTTAGATTAAAATCTTTTTATATTATTAAATAATAATTCTAGGGATTATGTTAATGCTTCTATAATTTTCTCCAAATTAAAACATTTTTGGTGAATTTGGATTAAGTTTTTATTATATTTTTAGATTAAAAGATTTGTTTTTATTTACTTATTATCATTATTATTATTTAATTTATTTTAGGGGATGAGTTCAAAGAAATAATTAAAATCGATAATCAACAATCATAAAAAAATCTCAGATCGAATCTAAAAAATTAAGGCAAAAGATGAAGGGCGGAAAATAACAAGAATTATGAATATAAGGTAGGGATCCAACACATGCTGATATTCTAGCCGTCATCTCTATTGAGATTAACAAGTATTTTTTCAATCTAAGGCCTCCCTTAACTTACGATGATGAAAATGGTCAATCCTAGCAATAACCTTAGCCTCTTTGATGCAAATATGATGGTTAGTCTTTTCTGCATGTTCATCTAAGGTAGAGGAGCGGGATCTTCCATGTTTAGTGTCAATAGCATGCTCACAAATCCTTTGATTTATAGACCGACCATTTTCACCAATGTAAGGCATCCCACAAGAACAAGGAATAATGTAAACACCTTTCCCATCCCTAGGGCCTACCAGATCTCTAACATATTTGAGAGAGCTGTGAATAATGTTAAGGGGTTTTAAAGATGAAGAAACCCTATGCTTCTTAAGGATCCTAACAATCCTATTAGTGGTTCCCTGAATGAAGGTAAGGCGCAGACTGCAGGACCATTCACTAGGCTCTTTATTATTTTTAACTGAAGGACCTTTTTCTGCTTTAAGGCCCTGCGACCTACTATAACCATTTTTACAAAATAAATTCAGGAGGTGGGTCTTTTCTCCTTCAAGGTGTGACTCATTAAATATTCTCAACGCCCTAGTGGCTAAGGTGTTGAGGACGCCTAATTTTTGAGCAGGAAAATGATGAGAACTAGCGTGAAGATATTGCTTAGTATGAGTTTTCTTTCAAAAATTTGATGGGAGAAATAACGATCATCCTTTCTTGAAATAAGAACATCGAGGAAAGGTAGGCTACCATCCACCTCATATTCCATGGTGAATTTTATGGAGCAAGATTGACTATTAGCATGAAGGAAAAAGAGATCTAAATTTTCCTTTCCATGAGGCCAAACGACACAAGTATCATCTACAAACCTTTTCCAAAGCTTTGGCTGGAAAAGGGCTGAGGAAAGAGCCTTGGATTCAAATTCTCCATAAAAATATTAGCAACAATCGTGGATAGGGGAGAAACCATGGAAACACCACAGGTTTTCTAATTCCCTTTCAAAACTAAAGAAAGTAGAGGTTAAACAGATCTCGAATAAATGGGTAGTATCTGGATCAGTAATGCGATTAATGACATCATGAACTCATTAATGGGGATATTGGTGTAAAGAGAAACAACATTAAAACTAACAATTCTATCATCAATATCCATTCTAACGTCCTTTAACTCATTAAAAAATGAGGAATAATCTTTGACAAAGGAGTCGGTACGACCTACGAGAGGCTTAAGCTTATGGGATAAATACTTGGAAAGAAGATAAGTCAGACCGCCTATGGTATTAACAATGGGTCGAAGGGGGGCAACATCCTTTTGGACTTTAAAAAGACCATAGATTCTAGGAGTAACAAGGTTGCTTTAAATCAATTTCTTACTCAGGGAGCTCACCGAGTTGATGGATTTGATAGTAGCAACGACAGCTTTGGAGACCTTTTTTAAGGGGTTTTTAGTAAGTTTCTTGTAGCTCCCACTATTCTTCAAATGATCTAAAATTTTCCTTCTTTAATCATTTTTATTAAGGATGACAACTTCACCTCCTTTGCTAGCCTTAAGAACAACAATATACTTATTATTATTTAAGGATTTTAGAGCCTCAAACTTGAGCTTACTCAGGTTGCTCTTGGGGGGCTTGGTTTTCTTCAAGATGACTGCACAATCTTGTCTAATGATGTCCTTGGAGGAATCCGACAAGTACCTAACTCCAAATTCTATGTCACAAATAATATCTTGAATAGGGATTTTTCTAGGAGCTAAGGAAAAATTAAAGCTTTTCTCTAGAAGACTATAAACAGACGGGTCAAAAGAGAAGCTCAAAACATTGACTACTTTATTACTCGAAGAGGCAAACGAAAAATTATTATTATTATTATTATTATTAGTGATAGTATTAATATTAAGTCTAGTTTCATCTTCAAAATTATTATTATGATTGTTGTTAATAAAATACTTTAAATTTTCATTTTTTATTTTTACTTTGTACATATATTTACAATATCAAATAAGGATAAAAAATAAGGTTAAAGCATTCTATATAATCTATTTTCTAATGTTTACAATGTTCAATGATTTATCCCTATTTGATGCAGTTATGTGTCAAGCGAAGTGGGGCGGACAAACAACCAATGCAACCAATTGTGAAACACGAGGAAATGTGGAAACCAAGGATCGTCACAATCAAGAAATTTAAATAACAATCCCAATTCCCATAGTGAAATATGTACACAATACTTTATCAAATTTTGAATTATCGAAAGCCCTAATACCGAGCAATAAAGATTAGGGAAACCACCAACCATCAAAATGCCAGATGTAAGGTGATGTGGCAACTGGAGGTGTCACATCGCCTTTTTGTGACCAATATGAAGATGATTTGATGAACTCAAAATATAGCGAAAATGGGCAAAAAACCCAAAAGTGTCAATCATAATGGTCAAAATAATGAATGTGAAAATATATGATCAGAACTAATCAAGATAAAAAAAAACCCAGAGGCAAGTGATAAAGATCATAGAATTCAAAATTCACCAACCTGTCAGTCATGGAGGGGTTGAAAAATGAAGGGTTCCCATTATTTTGTTGGGAAAATTATGGGGGGGCGGGGGGGGAGGTGTTTGGCTAACAACAACTCCGAAGGTTAAAAATAGGCTAAAAAATGAAGGTGCTCACAATCTCCCAAAACTAGCTTTAAGGCGTAGTGTTCGTCGTCATGATCCCAACGATGCTCGAATCAATTCAATCAAACATTGTATGAACACGTTATGGCGTTATGAAGTTTTTGACCAATGACTAAAAGGTAAACAACAAGGTTGACTAAGTAGTCCGTACAACTAACATCATCATCTAACTGTGCAAGGTATGGATGATGATGGACCAATATGGTCTTGACACGTGGTATCACCGCTAATGTGGCCAATTACGAGGTGGTCCAATACGAGGCTTCGAAATGGCCTCAATTGTAGGGTGCCACGTGGCCCTATGTGGGTGTCTACATTTTTTTATAATGAACCCGAGGGCCTTAGCGGGGTTCGACCCCTAGAACTCCGTCATACTAACCTCTTACGTCACTGTTACACCACCGCATTATTTCTTAACTACTATGGGAGTTAGGTTATATTTAAATTGGTGTGTCGACGTATTTGGGAGGAGGGGCACAACGGTGAGTCGTGACAACACTACAAAACCACAGGCGGAATGGAGAGGAGTAAGAAAAAAGCTGCAACCCATGGTTTCAACGCTTACCACAGGACCACCCAGCGGAGGGGTGAGGCACTTAGCCCTAACCCCTAGTTCGTGGTAACAAATGTGACCATCAGCGGACAGTTGGGAGCCAAAGTCATCGAGGGCGGGAACTTGGACTCGACTCCCAGCCATATTTCCATGATGTGACCTTATCTCAAGATAGCAAGAGCTAAACTGACTGGGGCATGAGGTTAGCCCTGACCCTTCGCCAAATGGCTCAATGTGATATTATTTTGTACTTAAGGGTTATTGATGAATTTAAACAGATGAAAAAATGCACATTTTGCAGTGGGACTCTCGTTATTCCTAGGAGAAATTATCACTCGATGCACTGTGTAAAGGGAAAAATTGTCATACGATTAGTAATTTTTTACCAATTTGCAGGACATGTCGGAGAGCTTGGTTTGGAGGAGCATAGCTTGCTTAGATTTAACCTTTTTGAGCTCAAGAGGAGCCTAGATATGGGTTTTTGAGTGTCCTGGACTCAATGTCATCCTCAATTTTATAATTTGTGTTAGGATATTTCGACACATAGGAAATAGTTAAGAATAACTTAGTCTAGTGTAGAGTTAGGTAAAGTATGTTTCTTTACTATGTACATTTGTAACTTATAATCTGGTGGTCACGATTAGTAGTGATTCGACGGTTCACTCTCTCCTCGGTATTAACAACACTTGATCTGTGGCTTAACACCCGATTGGTCCATGATCTCTATTTAAAGAGCATGGAGGGTCATTTTTCTGGTAACCGTTTAGGAGAGAAACATATGTAACTTTTATTTTTATATTAATAAATTGCCTGAAGTGGCTGCGTTGGCTCAGGCCGTGGACTGTTTCCCTCTTTGAGGGTTTTAACCATGTGATAATACTAGTGTATTGATTTGTGATCTGTTTGTGAGCGGTGACCTTTGGTTTTTGATCTAAGGAACTTACCCTGTAAATTCCTACATGGTATCATAGCTATTTTGAGGGCCGCATCCATTGTTGATCCAAATCCAAAGCCGGTTTGATTGCATGCAACTGTCGTTTTATAGATATACTATTTTTGAACATTTTTAGGCCTAGAGAACTGCTCTGTTGTGTCTGGAGCATCTGTTATAGTGAGGAACGCCTTTCGTTTCATGCGAAAATGTTGTCGGTTGCCCAAGTTATGTCAGTTTGGATCTGGAGGTATAAAGTAATTGTTTTGCAGTTATATTTGTTAATAGTTTTTCTTATTTCGGTTCCCTCTGTTTATTTAGGTTTTTAGGTTTTATTTATTTGTCGGATATGTACCCTCTTCTTTGTGTATGCTCTTTGCTATGTGCTGTGTGCGATCTCAGAAAATCAGAACAGGAAGAAGGGATTTTTTTTTGCTATGTATGCTCTTTCCCCGCGTCCTTGTGCAAACTCGGGAAATCAGAAATAGTGAAAAAATAGAAAGTTTTCGGTAAGGTTAACCGAAAATATAACATTCTGCCGTAAGGCTTGCATTTCGTTTTTTTTTGCTCGGTTTTTTGTGCAGGAAAAAGCACGCACACCGAAGAGTTTAAAAAAAAAAAACTTCATCTTTTTAAACAACTACAAAATCCTTTTACTATCTCACTTGGTGAAAAGTTGGTTTATGAGCATTAGGTTCAAGTCTCTTTCTCAAGATTCTTTTGTAAAAAGTTTTTTTCTAAATGGGCGGGATTTTTTTTTCAAAGTTGAACTTCATCATCAAATTTCAAACTGTTCCCGTAACTATTCGGCATTTACAACTCATCTTGTTAAAAAAGGCATAACTTCTTCATCTGGAAGCCATTTTTTTTAATCAGCATAGTTTTTTTGAGATCTATCCATTGGAGCGGTTAGTTTTGGCTTTTTTCAGCTTCAATTTTTTTTTTAAATGGAAAATGCATGCCTGATTATTCTTAACAGAACCAATTATTTCCAATGGCTACCTCACATGGTAGATATACTTAGAAGTAAAGGGATTTATAGAAAAGCCATAGGACAATAAAATAAACCTTCCGATGATGATAAAGTCGCTAAATGGGAAAATAAACAAGATCAAGCACGAGGGTTGATAGGAATGTCCATTGCTCAAGATCTTCAATTTCATATCCTTGACATTGACACCCCTCCTGAAGCCCTGGAAAAGCTAAATACTGTCTTTGGCATTCAAAATCAAATTAGGGCCCGCCAACTTGAAAATGAGTTGCTTACTTTGGACCCCAATAATTTCTCCTCTATTGAATATTTTCGGTCCAAATTCAAGACCCTTAGACTTCTTTTAGAAGGTTGTAAGGTAAAAAAGGAAGATGGTAGCCTCATCTATTGCATTCTTGCTAAGCTTGGCCCTGCATACTCTGTATTTGTTTCCACCTTCCATTCCAATAGAGAAGCCATAATTTCTTTAGGAACCACCTATAAGAACCCCTCTTTTGATGCATTTTGTGATTCTTTGATAAGAGAACAAGAAAAAATCTTACACCTTGGTCTTATCACTTGTGGAAACGCTTCTAAGAAAGCCTTAGCAACCCAACAACAATCATATCAAAAGAATCCCAAGAAGAAGTATCCTAAAAAGTATGGTCCGAAACCAAACAAGGGTCCTAAGCAATTTCAGCCACAAACTGAAAAAAACAACTCACCAAAATGATAAGGCAAATAAAAACAAAGGGAAGAAGACATATAGACATTGCAACTTTTGTAATCATGATGGCCATATGGAGTCCAAATGTTTTAAGAATATGGAAGCCTTAGAAGCAGCAATGAAGAAGCACAACATCAATTTGGAGCACTCTTTACCTTCATCTTCAAGAATGACATTTTCTGCTTGTGGTTGTCTAGCATCAAGATCTGGTTATGCATTAAATGTATATTATTCTTCTCATTCTCATGAGTGGCTCATTGATTCTAGAGCTTCTTACCACATGGAAAAAAATAAAGCCATGTTTTCTTCTTTAAATGATTCTAACACCAAACATATCTATGTTGGTGATGATAGATCTCTTAGTGTTGTAGGATCTGGAACCATTCATTTAGATAAGGTCAGTTTAATGATGTATTATGTGTTCCTACCTTGTCATGCAATCTTCTCTCTGTTTATCATATAAATCATTCAGGTGAAGGGGAAATAGTAGAATTCTCACCTCATGATGTTGTAATCAAGGACCTCAAAGATCCCAGACATATTTCAGCTATTGGAATTGCTGATGATTCCACAAGGTTATGATAAGTTTAACAACTTTGGGTCATCATGTCTTCCCTCTGTTTTTTTTGCTCATAATAATGAAGTGAGCAAACTTTGGCATGAGCGATTTGGTCACTTAAATTTTTTTATCTAACCCATACCCGTCCCGAACTTTCCTTTTCCATTGGTCTTGTCGCTAAGTTTATGCATCAACCTCATGAAAGTCACTGGAAAGCAGCTAAAAGAATAATTTGATATATTCGAGCTATAGTTCAGTTCAGTATTCATTACAATACAGGAGCATCTCCATTTTTGATTTGTTTCACTGATTCTGATTGGGTTTGTGACCCTAATGATCGAAAGTCTACTGCAGGATATGTATTCAATCTTGGTTCAGGACCTATTACATGGTCTTGTAAGAAACAAAGTGCCATCTCTCTTTCTTCAGCAGAAGCAGAGTATCATGGTGCAGTTGAAGCTAGCAAGGAAGCCATGTGGCTTCGTCAGATATTGTTTGAATTTGGTCTTCATCAACAACATCCAACTACACTTTGGTGTGATAATCAAAGTGCCATTAAGCTATGTAAAGATCCAGTTCAGCATCAGCGTATGAAACACATTGAGCTCCACATACACTTCATCAGAAAGCTCATTCATGATCGTGTTCTTGAAGTGCAGTATTGTCCAACCAATGATCAACTTAGCGGATATATTTACAAAGGCTCTCACAGGAGTGAAGTTTACCAAATTTCGATCCATGCTTGGAGTTCAGGAAAGTTATCATTAAGGGGGGATAGGCTCTAATGCCTCCTTCCTTCTCCTATTTTGTCACCTTTGTAAATCCTTAAATCCTATCCAAAGTTGTTCTTAAGGGGGGATGTTAGGATATTTCGACACATAGAAAATAGGCTCCTCTTGTGTCACCTTTGTAAATCCTTCAATCCTATCCCAAGTTGTTCTTAAGGGGGGACGTTAGGATATTATGACACATAGGAAATAGTTAAGAATAATTTATTCTAGTGTAGAGTTAGGTAAAATGTGTTTATTTACTATGTACATTTCTAACTTATAATCTGACGGTCACGATTTGTAGTGATCCGACGGTTCGCTCTCTCTTCGGTATTAATGACACTTGATCCGTGGCTTAACACCCGATTGGTCCATGATCTATATTTAAAGAGAATTGATCCAGGTGGATATTGGTGGCCACCCGCCTATTCCACTTGGGCCCCCACCTTTGTCTCTTTCAGTTTTTCAGTTTCGGCATAATTTACTATTTTTAGCAGTTTTTCGGGTCCTGAACTTCTGGAGCCGTTTTGAGGCCCTAAAAGACGTTTTTTGGGCATCGCGCCTCCAGTGAATATCTTTCCATTATGGAATTATTTTTGTGGCGAAATTTGTAGTCCTCAGATAGAGTTTTCTAATGATGTATCATGTGCGTCAAACAGAGATAGTATGCCAAAGTTACGTCCCTGGGAAGTTGAAACACCAATTTACCCAAACGGGGCCCATAGTTTTGGCGCTTCATCTCTTAGGGTTAGGTTTTTGGATGTTTAGGATTCTCCATTGTTTCTCAATAATAAATAGGCCCTCGAGCCTCATTGTAACTCAGTTCAGAGGCCTGTAGCCGCCACATCTCTTCTCAGAGATAGCTACCAGCGCCCTAGCTAGTTTTATTTCCATTCTGTCTGTAAGCAAATTTCAGTTCTTTGATATTAATGAAATGCAGTGTTATTTCTGCTGCATCTCTGTATTTATGGTTATATGTTTATTCTGTTGCGTTCCCGCATAAATCCGGATCAGTGGTATCAGAGCGGTCTGCTTTTTCTCGATCCTTCTTTGCATGTCCCCAACGAGGTCGGGGTATAAGGAGCTAGGGCTTGATTTGGTGGAACCTTTGCAAGATCAGCCTCGCAAACCTCGACGGACGCCCATGGGGGATGAAAAGAAAGATGAGGGAGCAGGAGATCCTATCAAAATATTGCTCGAGGAGGCCCTCAAAAAACAAAGGAACGCGATGATGGATAACTTTGTTTAGATCCTTCCACGGCTACCCACCGGCGGTGCATCTGCATCCAGTAGCCACTCTGGAGGTGTGACTCCTTTTAAGGTACAAGTAAATTTTGACATTCCCATATTTGAGGGTCAAATAGACGCAGATGCCGTAGATAGATGGTTGAATCTATTAGAAGGATATTTCTCTGTTCATGACTTTTCAGACCGGGAGAGGATTATTTTTGCACTCCTCAAAGCTACCCCCCATGTTAAGGACTGGTGGGAAACCTACTGTGAGAACAAGGACCAGACAGAACCCTCTTTGTTCTCGGCCATACCAACTTGGAATTCTTTCCGAGACGCCGTCAAGGAATAGTACTATCCCGTGGGGAGCTATGAGGACAAGTACATACAATGGACCACGCTGCGACAACAAAGGGATCAAGATGTGCATGAGCTGACGAATCTGTTCCATACCATGTGCACAAAGTTGGGTATCAAAGGTTCAGAGAAACATTTGGTGCTAAAGTATCGCAACTGTCTGCACAGATACATTCAGGAGGAAATGGAGTTCCTCGACATCTCCTCTCTTGGTACGGAATACCGGTATGCTGCCAAGATTGAGCAGAAATTCAAACAGAAGAATCGAGAATTTGGATCTGCGAATCAAAAGCAAGGGAAAGGTGCTTCCAAACCGCAGAACAAAGGACAGAGCCAAGGCATGGTGGCTAAATACAACCCGTCAAAGCCACAAGAAAAGAACAACACCGCAAAGCCAAAGAAGGACACAGGAAATTGGTGTGAGTTCCATAAGAGCTCCACTCACAACACAAGTGAGTGTCGGGCCAAGCAGTCGCTAGTGGACGAGATGAGGGCTTCTGAGTTAGATGCATGCTCCGACTTTGAATCAGAACCTGAAAAGGGGAATGAAAAAGGGAAACAGATTATTGATGCGGAGCCCAATGCCATTGTTGCCACTACAAAGATCGAGAAGGAGGAACCGGAAAATCCAGAGGAGGAGGAACGTCTCTTCCACTCCTAGATGTGGGTAAAGGGCTCCCCTGTACAGTTCATTGTCGACAATGGGAGCCAAAATAACCTCATTTCAGTAGAAGCCGTGAAGTAGTTGGGCTTGCTGACCACAGCTCACCCACATCCATACACCATCGGGTGGCTTCACCAAGGACGAGATCTCCGCGTCAGCCAGCAATGTCGCCTTCCCTATAGCATCAAGCCCTTCACGGATGAGGTATTATGTGATTTTGCTCCTATTGATGTTTCTGATGTATTATTAGGAAAACCATACTTGTGGAAGCGCCATGCTATGTATGAGTCTCGACCTCGTGCTGTCATTGTTACTTTGGGAAATAAGTTGTACAGGATACCAGAGGTACCACCTCCTGCGGCTATCTCTTTGGTTACTACAAAACAATGCAGTAAGCTCATTTCCCAAACCAGGAAATTCGTGTTCCTGATGATCCACCCCCAGGGAAAGAAGAAGACTGTGGCCACGACCTCCATACAGGGCTCCTCTGCATGACAACAACAAATGGATAAGGTTGTGGAGGAGTACGGGGACATCTTCACCTCACCCACAGGGGTTCCTCTGCACTGTCAAGTCAAGCACCCGATTGATCTGACCCCAGGTGCGCCGCTACCCAATGGACCGATCTATCGGTGCTCTGTTTTGGAGAATGATGAAATCAAGAGGCAGATTCAGGAGCTGTTGCAGAAAGGTCACATCAGACCAAGTTCATCGCCCTGTGGGAGCCCGATCATGTTGGTACAGAAGAAGGATGGGACGTGGAGACTTTGTATTGACTATCGGGCGCTGAACAAGATCACTGTCTGGAATAGGTACCCAATCCCACGGATTGATGACCTTCTGGACCAACTCAAAGGTGAAAAATATTTCAGCGAGATTGACCTGAAGTCTGGGTATCACCAGGTACCAATTAAACCCTCTGATGTGTGGAAGAGTGCCTTCAAAGCCAAGGAAGGCCTTTTTGAATGGCTAGTCATGCCTTTCGGGTTGACGAATGCTCCCGCAACCTTCATGAGGATGATGGACGACATCTTGCGGCCATTCACCAACTCATTTGTAGTGGTGTACTTGGATGACATTCTGATCTTCAGCAAGACTTGGGAAGAACACCTTCACCACATCCGACAAGTCCTCCAAACACTGCGACAACACAAGTTGTGTGCCAATTTGGAGAAGTGCACGTTTGGCATGACCCAGGTTCAATATCTGGGATACATTATTGATGAAAGGGGGTGCATGTGGATCCAGCCAAGATCCAAGTCATTCGGGATTGGCCAGCCCCGACTACTATAACAGAGCTTCGCAGCTTTCTGGGTCTTGCTAATTTCTACCGTAGATTCGTGTTGGAATTCTCTCATATCACTTGGCCCTTGAGTCAAGTCACCAAAGGAGGAGCGAGAGAAAAATTCTTTTGGTCGGAACCTCAACAGAAGGCGTTCAAAGAATTGAAAAATCGCCTCTGTTCTGCCCCAGTGCTCACCTTACCAGACTTGCAGCAGCCATTTGAGATCGAGACAGATGCCTCCGACTATGCTATTGGGGCAGTTCTTACTCAACAGGGACATCCAGTGGCATATCACAGTGAGACATTGTCTGAGACAGTTCGCAAGTATCCCACCTATGAAAAAGAAATGTATTCCATTGTGCAAGCCTGTCGACAATGGAAGCATTACATTTTGGGGAAGGAAACAATCATCCACACGGACCACCGGCCCCTGCAGTTCATACAGACACAAGGGAAGTTGCAGAATGATCGCCATCAGAAGTGGTCCACATATCTGCAACAGTTTCATTTGAACATCAAGTACAAGAAGGGTAGCACCAATAATGTTGCAGACTGCCTCAGCCGACCACCGATCGTGGCGCTCACCACTATGCTCAACTCTTGTGGGCATGAGACTTCTGATTGGCCGCTTCTCTATGAGAGTGACCCAGAATTCGGCCACACTTACAAGGCACTCTTGGGGGGTACGCAAGTTCCAAATTTTCACCTCCAAGATGCACTTTTATGTCACCTGGGACACCTTTGTGTTCCTTCAAGCGAGCGTGCCAAGATGATATTGGAAGCACACTACAGTCGAGTCGCTGGGCATTTCGGGGTCGAGAAAACAGTAGCAATACTACAGAAGTATTTCTATTGGCCGAACCTTCTAAAGGATGTCGAGAAGCACATCAGATCCTGCACTGCTTGTGCCATTGCCAAACCGACCATCAAGAAGCAAGGCCTATATACTCCACTACCTACCCCTAGTCGATCTTGGGAATCCATCTCCATGGATTACATGTCGGGCCTGCCTTCTACTAAGAATGGAAATGACTGTGTTTTCGTGGTCGTTGACAGATTCTCGAAGATGGCCATCATGGCGGCCTGTAAGAAGAATATCACAGCAGAAGCCACCGCTAAACTCTTCTTTGAACGAGTGTGGGTGCACTTTGGGATCCCACAGTCTATCATATCAGATTGAGATAGCAGGTTCCTCAGCACATTTTGGTCCAGCCTCTGGTCAATGTTGGACACAAAGCTCACCAAGTCCACAGCTTTCCATCCCCAAACAAATGGCCAGACAGAGGTCATCAACAGAATGATTGTACACATTCTGCGCATGTACAATTCAAAGCATCCATGCACATGGGACAAGAGCCTCCCCTATGTACAACATAGTTATAATCGGGCTCTCCATAGTTCAATCGGCCATAGCCCCTTTCAGGTGGGCTTGGGATTCCAGCCACTATGTCCCATTGACGTAGCCATGCCATTTGCAGCTGCTCAGGCCAATTCAGCTCATGTCCAGTCTGAAGTTGACAAAGCAAGTAGCTTCATTGAGCGCAGTAACACATCATATCGGGTTCATGATATATTGAGCCGAGAATGATACGAGGGTACAAGCAACGCCATAGTCCTTGTACACGGGTGCACAACAACAAGGTGGGCGACAAAGTATGGCGACCTGAGAAGGAGAGCGCCCTCACTGGACTTGCTGACTTCGCCGCTCAAGTCACACGGTTCATACACCTTCCATAAACTGTGGAGAAAAATGCCTTGACTTATTCCTCCCACATTCATCCCATTGCCATTCTTCGATATGGATCGCCATCGTCATACTTCCCTCTCTTTGGACACCTGGAACATTGCAGAACGACTCACACCACCAGAGTTAAACCCAGACTGCACGGAACAAGCCACCATATATTGTATCATGTATGTGCAAATCAAGAACACTCGCCAATAGAAGATCCAACTATATCAAGTTGTCAAAGCTGGTCAAATCCTGCACTAAGGCAAGTGGTTCAGCAGAAGTTTCCTCATCTCACGAAGGAACTCAACGCAATGGGGACCATTCCTTCCTAAGGGGGGAGGAATGATCTAGGTCGATATTGGTATGCCGCCTGTTCCGCCAGAGCCCCCCACCATTGTCTCTTTCAGTTTTTCAGTTTCGGCATAATTTAATATTTTTAGTAGTTTTTCGGGTCCTGAAATTCCGGAGCCGTTTTGAGGCCCTAAACGACGTTTTTTGGGCATCGTGCCTCCAACAAACATTCGTGGCGAAAGTTGTAGTCCTCGAATAGAGCTTTCTAATGATGTATCATGTGCGTCAAACGGAGATAGTATGCCAAAGTTACGTCCCTGGGAAGTTGAAACACCAATTTACCCAAACGGGGCCCATAGTTTTGGCGCTTTATCTCCTAGGGTTAGGTTTTTGGATGTTTAGGATTCTCCATTGTTTCTCAATAATGAATAGGCCCTCGAGCCTCATTGTAAGTCAGTTCAGAGGCCTGTAGCCGCCACATCTCTTCTCAAAGATAGCTACCAGCGCCCTAGCTAGTTTTATTTCCATTCTATCTGTAAGAAAATTTTAGTTCTTTGATATTAATGAAATGAAGTGTTATTTCCACTACATCTCTGTATTTATGGTTATATGTTTATTCTGTTGCGTTCCTGCATAAATCCAGATCAAGAATGGAGGGTCATTTGTCTGGTAACTGTTTATGAGAGAAACATATGTAACTTTTGTTTTGATATTAATAAATTGCCTGAAGTGGCTGCGTTGGCTCAGGCCGTGGACTATTTCCCTCTTCGAGGGTTTAACCATTGGATAATACTAGTGTATTGATTTGTGATCTGTTTGTCAGCGGTGACCTTTCATTTTTAATCTAAGGAAATTACCCTGTAAATTCCTACAATTTGAGCACTATATGCTGGAAAATTTGCAGAGTCAATTCCTTTAGTGATAGAGACAATCATAGTTTTGCAGCAATAAGAAGGCATTTTTTAGCATGGGGAGAGCCTAGTCAAAGGTCTTCCAACCTTCTATTTTCATCTACAACAGTTGTTACTTCAACACAACAACTATTTTCAGTATTTTATTAATGTGCTCATGAGAGAAGCTCTTTTCAACACTTCATTGTGGACTTTTGTTATGTTTATGTGCTTGGATTTCAAGTGGATTACAAGGACCTGTTGTGAGAGTGTCCTTTTTATTTTGACAGTCATGAATTATTGTAGGGAGTCATATTTTTGAGTGAGAATTATTCGTAGGATAATGTTTCTTTTAGGATAAACAAGCGACTCTTGTGTCAACAATTTGTGATGTAATATTTTGCTGCTGAAATCAGTATAACAGGCCTAACTATCATAGCAGGGATCGAAGACATAGCCCATGAGGGGTGAAATTTGTTATCAAATGTTGGTTTCTTCTCTTCATGTTTATTATATTGAATTACATTTGAATTTTTTTCCCTTTTAAGTTCATGTGAAAAATTAACTCACCATCTTGAAGAGGTTGTGAAACTTATTTAACCTTTAAAGACTCATTTTGTTAACTTGCAAAGTGTCAAAGGATGATCGATTTTTATCGGGGAGTGTTGTTCTCCCAATTTCAGATTAGGTGGTATTAGAAGGGGTTCTAACTAGATTTCAAGTATGGGCAAGAAACCGACGTGTGAAATACTCCAATAGTTGGAGGAGATTAATCTATCTTTTCGAATGGAGAATGTAGAGCTAAGGAGATTTCTTGAAGTTGTAGAGGAGGAGAAAAGGCAAATGCGCCTACAATTGCAAAATGTGGTGGATGAACAAACTTGTGAGAGTTCCATCCTAGAAGAAGCAAAGAATACCACCAAGATTAATCCATTTTATGGGCATGGTTCATACACAGGATATGGACCCTATGTTGAGAATGATGCTTGGAATTTTTGTCAGCTTCTGAAAGATTCTCCATTTTTTCCAATTAGTAAAAGTGGTTTTCTAGAGTCATCATCCACTTCTTCATCAACATCTGAAACATAAAATATGTGTGATAGACCAAAGGAGGTAATTAGTATTTCTAGTTCTAATCCTTCAGCTAATGTTGTTAACATATCTTTTGCAGCTTTTGAAAAGCATAACAAGGGTATTTGTATGAAGCATTTAACTCAGATTGGTTATTATGGAATAAGCCTCAAAGTCAATAGCCAAGGTATCATTAATCCCATAGAGGTGAAGGAAAAACCACGAGATGAGGGATTGGGTTATGGTCGTGAAGAAATAGGAGGGTGCTCTAAAATTGTTGAGGCAAATAAATCATCAAGTGATGATATGTCACACCATGATGGTAGTGATAACAGAAAATTGTCTCCAAAGAGAGATGAATGTTCCAAGGGACAGGAAAAGTCCAATTATTCCCATACAAGTCACAACCCAAAGGATTGGTATAAAATTCACGGGGATTCCATAAATGTTGGTGATTTTTATTATTTATGGAAAATGTTTCCTTGCATATTTTTTGATGCAACTCATCATTGTGTGGCTTACTGTGAGCAATGTAAGGTGATGGTCAAAATAATGGAATAAATACTTAGGACAAGATATGAGGAAACTCTCTCAGTCATGAATACTTCCTTGTTGATGGGGAAGCATAAGAATTTTTGTACCCATTTTAGCATGAATGGGCACTGAATTAAAAAGTGTTGGAAACTCCATCCAGAACTTCGTCCCAAAAACGAAAAAATTTCATGCGGTCCCTTGCAAGGAAAGCGATATGTGGAAAACTGGAGATCAATGTAGTTCGTGAAGCAACCTTCAAAGTAGAGCGGGTGCAGAAAGAGAACCCATAAGCCCAGTTAGGCTAAGAATGGGTATATTAATTTGTACAGTTTTCTTACTTTGTAAAATTTTAATTACTTGTTGTATATTCCTGTTTGGGTACTTTTAAAGTGAATTCATGTACAAATCACTTATCTGCAACAAGTGTGTTTTATTTGGTACGTTATGCTATTTTGGCTTGATGATGAGTCTATTTGTATGGGAATTTTGGGATGAGAATTTTCATTTCATCTAGCATGTCTATAGTTGTGTCAAGTACTCACCTATACAAGTATTTCGATGTGAAGCTTGTTTGTGATTTTGATATGAGGTAAATATTGTGCAACAGATGACCATAGTAATGTGGACAAAGGCAAGCATGTCATACAACAAATGTAACTAGTGCATTTAAGAGTACAAGTGTAGCTTGAGGACAACGAAGCAAGGTACAAAGCAATGTATGGCGAGCATAGTTGCTTAATATTTCTAGGTGGAAAACCAAGTTGGGGTTTATAAAAGAGAGACTTCAAGGTGAAGTTTGTTTGAGCTAAATAAAGATGGTCTGAGAGAGAATGCTCAGGTTCCATCCATCGAAGGTTTAGTTCCTGCATGTTTAGAAGAATTTCAACAAGCCGTAATTCTTGATAGGACGATAAAGAATTCATGTAGAGGCAATGTGGAGTACCTTGATTAGGGCCCAAAGGCACCAATTCAAGCAGAACGAGAAGGATTGATATCGGGAAAGTAAATGAGATTTTTCCTCACTTAGTTGTTGAGTGAAGATAGAATTTTGGAGGTCCAAAAGTTCCTAGTGGGGAGGTATGATCCAGAGATAAAAAATAGGCTAAAAAATGAAGGTGCTCATAATCTCCTAAAACTAGCGTCAAGTCGTAATGTTCATAATCTTGATTCCAATGATGCTTGAATCATCTCAATCTGATATTGTATGAAGAAGTTATGTTGTTTTATGGGTTTTGACTAATAGTTAAAAAGTTGACGCCAGGGTTGACTGGGCAGTCTGTACAACTGACGTCATCAATTGAATGTGCAGGGTACAGATGATGGTGTACCAATATGGTGTTAACACGTGACATCACCGTACAGGTTACAGGTGGCTCGTTTTGATTGGTATTTAGTTTTTACGTGGACCAATAAGATCCTGCCACGTGGCCCAATTGGATGGCGCCACATGGCCCTCTATGGCTGGCTAAATTTTTTTATAACATGCACAAGAACCTTGGTGAGGTTTGACCCTTAGACCTTCGGTAGGTTAACCTATGGCCTTAGCATTACACCACCGCATTAGTTATTAACTACAATGGGAGTTCGGTTATATTTAAATTTGCGTTTTAGTGCATTTGGGAGGAGCGGTTTGGTGGTGAGTCGTAGCCCCCGGTCACGACGACACCACATAATTGCAGGTGGAAGGGAGAGGGACAAGCAGGAAGCTCCAACCTCTGGTTTCAACGCTTAACACAAGACAACTTGACGAAGGCTATAATGGAGGGGCATGGCACTTAGCCTTGGCCCCTATTTCTCAGTAACAAATGAGACCACCGACGAACAGTTGGGAGCTAAATCTAGTGGGGGCGGGGAGTTGGCCACGAACCCCATCCATATTTCCACGATGTTACCCTATCCTGACCGAACAAGAGCTAAACCAATGGGGGTGGGTGGTTAGCCCCGATCCCTGGCCACATGGCTCAATGTGACCTTATTTAGCACTTAAAGGCTATTGGGGAATTTAAATAGGCAAAAATATGCACCTTTTGCGACCATAATCTTGATTTTCCTAGGAGAAATTTTCGCTCGACGGACCGTGTAAAGGGAAAAATTGTCGACTAGTTCGTAAGGTTTTTCCAGTTTTTAGGATAGATACTGGAGCTTCGCTTAGCAAAGCCTATCTTTCTCAGATTTTAACCTTTTTCATCTCAAGAAGAGCCTAGATAGGAGTTTTTTAGTGTCTTGGACTCAATTCCATCCTCGATCTTTTGATTTGAGCACTATATGATGGAATTTTTGTAGATTCAAGTCCTTTAGTGCTAGAGACAATCAAAGTTTTGCAACAAGAGGAAGACATTTTTTAAGCATGGAGAGAGCCTAGTCAGGGGTTTTCCAGCCTTCTAATTTCATCTGCAAAAAATATTACTTCAGCAGAGAAACTATTTTTCAGTCTTTTCTTAATGTGCTCATGAGATAAGTTCTTTTCAAAACTTCATTGTGGGGTTGTGTTATGTTTATGTGCTTGGATTTTAGTTGGAGTACAAGGAATTGTTGTGAAAGTGTCATTTTTCCATTGACAGTGATGAATTACTATAGGGAGTCATATTTTTGAGTGAGAATTATTTGTAGGAGAAACAAGCCATTCGTGTGTCAACAATTTGTGATGTACTCATTTGCTGCTGAAATCAATATATCAAGTCTAGTCATCGGAACAAGGCCCATAGATGTAGCCCAGGAGGGGTGAACTAAATTATCAAATGCCATCTTGAATTGCATGTGAATTTGTTTTTGTTTTAATTTAATGTGAAAAATTAACTCACCATCTTGAAGAGGTTGTGAAACTTATTTTATCTTTAAAGAACCATTTTGTTACCTGGAAAAGTGTCAAAGGATGATCGGTTTTTATTAGGGAGTGTTGTTCTCCCATTTTCAGATCAGGTGGTATAAAATGGGGTTTTGACCATCTTGTAAGTATGGGAAAGAAACTAAAGTGTGAAATACTCTGAGAGTTGGAGCCTGGAGGAGATTAATTGTCTCTTCGAATGGAGAATGTCGATCTAAGGAGATTGCTTGAACATAGAATTTTGAAACAAACTAGTGAAGAGTTCCATCCCGGAAGAAGCAAAGAATACATCAAATATGAATCCAATTTGTGGGCATGGTTCGTACACGTGATATGGGCCCTATGTTGAGAATGATGCTTAAATTTTTTTTTTTCAGCATTTGAAAAATTCTCCCTATGTGCCAGTTGGTAAAAATGGTTGGATAGAGTCATCATCCACTTCGTCATCAACATCTGAAATAAAAAATATTGGTGATAGGACAAATGATGTAATTAGTATTTATAGTTCTACCCCTTTAGCTAATGTTGTTAACACATCTTTTGTAGGTTTTTAAAATATTACCAAGGGTATTGGTATGAAGCTTTTAACTTAGATGGGTTATGATGGAAGAGGCCTCATAGTCAATGGAAAAGGTTTTATTAATCCTATCAAGGTGAAGGAACGACCACAATATGAAGGATTGGGTTATGGCCATGAAGAAATTGGAGGGTGCTCTAAAATATTTGAGGCAAAGAAATCACCAAGTGATGATATGTCACGCCATGACAGTAGTGATAATGAAAAATTGTCTCGAAAGAGATATGAATGTTCCAAGGGACATGCAAAGTCTAATTCTTCTCATCAAATTCATAGCCCAAAGGACATGTATAAGTGTCATGGGGATTCTAGAAATGTTGGTGATTTTGATTATTTATGGAAAATGTTTCCTTGCACATTTTGTGATGTAACTGATGATTGTGTGGCTGATTGTGAGCAACATAAGGTGATGTTCAAAATAATGGAACAAACCCTTGGGACAATATATGAGGAACCTCTCTTAGTTATGAAGACTTACTTGTCGATGGGAAAGCCTAAGCATTTTCATACCCATTGTAGCATGAAAGGGAACCAGATTGAAAAGTGTTGGAAACTCCATCCATAACTTCATCCCAAGAAGGAAAAAGAGGTCATGTGATCCCTTGCAAGGAAAGCGATAGGTGGCAAAGTGGAAATTAACGTAGTTCCTGAAGAAACCTTCGAAGCGGATTAGGTGCAGAAAGATAACCCATAAGTTTGGTTAGGAAAATAATGGGTAGATTATTTTGTACAATTTGATTTCTTTGTAAAATTGTAATTACTTGTTGTATATTCCCTTTCTAGTACTTTGTAAAGTGATTCGTGTAAAATTCACTTATCTGCAACAAGTGTGTTTTATTTGGAATTTTATGCTATTTTGGCTTGATGTTGAGTCTATTTCTATGGGACTTTGGGATGAGCATTTTCATTTAATCAAATATGTCTATAATTGTTTCAAGCACGCACCTATACAAGTATTTCGATGTGAATCTTATTTGTGAATTTGATATTTGGTAAATATTTTGCAACAAATGACCATAGTAATGTGGAAAAAGGCAAGCATGTCATTGAACAAATGCAACTTGTTTATCTAAGAGTACAAGTGCATCTTCAGGACAAAAAATCAAGGTATAAAGCAATGCATGGCAAGCATAGTTGCTTACTATTTCCAGGTGGAAAATAAAGTTTGGGTTGAACAAAGACATACTTCAAGGTTAATTTTTTTGAGCCAAAGAAAGATGGTATTGGAGAGAATGCTCAGATTCCATCCATCGAAGTTTTTGTTCCTACATGTTTGGAAGAATTGTAGCAAGCCACAATTGTTGACAAGAAGGACTTCACACGAATGCAAGGTGGAGTACCATGATTGTGGCTCAAAGGTACCAATTCAAGTAGAACAATAAGGATTGAGATAAGGAAAGTAAATGGGATTTTTCCTCACTTAGTTGCTGAGTGAAGATTTGGAGGTCCAAAATTTGCTAGTGGCGAGGTATGATCCGGAGATTAAAAATAGGCTAAAAAATGAAGGTGCTAAAAATATCCTAAAACAACGTCAAGTCGTAGTGTTCGCTGTCTTGATTCCAACGACGCTTGAATTGTCTCAATCCGATGTCATATGAATAAGCTATGGCATTCTCAAGTTTTTGATCAATAACTAAAAAGTCAACACCAAGGTTGACTGTGTTGTTGCCTAGGTAGTCTGTATAGTTGATTTCATCAAATGACTGTGCAAGGTACGAATGGTGGTGGACCAATATGGTCTTGACACGTTGCATATCTGTACAGGTTGAAGGTGGCTCTTTTTTATTGGTGTTTGGTTTTGATATGGCCCAATGAGAGGTTGCCATGTGGTTAAATTGGAGTTTGCCACATGTCCCACTGTGTTTGGCTAAAAAATTTCATAACATTCCCCAACGCCTTGGCGACGTTCGACCCCTAGATCTTCGGTAGAACAACCTATGACCTTACCTCTACACAACCACGTTAATTCTTAATTACAATGGGAGTTCAGTTATATTTAAATTAGTGTGTTATCACATTTGGGAGGAGGGGATGGGTAGTGCTATCTCCCAAAACCATCGTCAAATCGTAATGTTCGTCATCCTGATTTCCAATGATGCTCGAAACACCTCAATATGATGTCGTATGAAGAAGTTATGGCATTCTGAAGTTTTTGACCAACAACTAAAAAGTAAACAACATGGTTGATTGGGTAGTCCGTACGGTGGACGTCATCAATTGAATATGCAAGGTACGAATGATGGTGGACCAATATAGTATTGACACGTGGCATCACCATAGAGGTTGTAGGTATCTCATTTTGCTTGGTGGTTAGTTTTGAGGTGGCCCAATAAGAGGCTTCCACCTGGCCCAATCATAGGCCGCCACAAGACCCTCTTTGGTTGGATAAATTTTTTTATAACAGGTCCAAGGGCCTCGAAGGGATTCGACCCCTAGACCTCTGGCAGGGCCAACCTCTGACCTTATAATTATACCACCGTGTTATTTCTTAAATACAATGGGAGTTCGGTTATATTTAAATTGGTGTGTCAACGCATTTGGGAGGAGGGGCTGGGTTGTAAGCCCTGACCCCTGGTCACGCCGACACCACAAAACCACAGGCAGAAGGGATAGGGGCGAGCGGGAAGCTCTAGCCCCTAGTTTCAGAGCTTTCCACAGGACCACACGATGGAGGCTATAACATAGGGGCGGGGCACTTAGCCTTGGCCGCCGTTTCTTGGTAACAAACGTGACCATCGACAAACAATTGGGAGCCAAAGCTGGGGGGGAGGGTAGTTGGCCTCGACCCCAAGCCATATTGCCAACATGTGACCTTATCTCGACATAACAGGAGCTAAACCGGTGGGGCAGGTGGTTAGCCCCGACCCCTGGCCAAATGAATCAATGTGACCTTCTTTGGTGCTTAAGGGTTATTGGTGAATTTAAACAGGCGACAAAATGCATCTTTTACGGCGGGAATCCCACCACTTCTAGGCGAAATTGTTGCTCGACGGACTGTGAAAAGGGTGAAGTTGTCGCGCAATTAGTAA
Organism: Pinus albicaulis; assembly: GCA_034641835.2. Classification (NCBI taxonomy): domain Eukaryota; kingdom Viridiplantae; phylum Streptophyta; class Pinopsida; order Pinales; family Pinaceae; genus Pinus; species Pinus albicaulis. The sequence goes on from CM076576.1 coordinate 230,134,923, forward strand.
GGTTTTTTCAATTTGCATGACAAATAGCATATCTTGCTCATCTTTTAACCTTTTTGAGCTCAAGAAGAGCCTAGATAGGGGTTTTTGAGTGTCCTAGACTCAATGGGATCCTTAGTTCTTTTTTTATCTTAGCAGTGTATGATGGAATTTTTGCAAAGTTAAGTCCTTTAGTGCCAGAGACAATCAAATTTTTGTAGCAAGAAGAAGTCATTTTTTAGCATGGATAGAGCCTAGTTAGAGGTTTTCCAACCTTTTCGTTTCATTTGCAGTAGTTGTTACTTCAACAGAGCAACTATTTTTAGTCTTTTCTCAGTGTGCTCATGAGAGAAGCTCTTTTCAACACTTCATTGTGGAGTTTTTGTATGTTTATGTGCTTGGATTTCAGGTGGAGTACAAGGACCTGTTGTGAGAGTGTCATTTTTCTGTTGACAATGATGACTTACTGTAGGGAGTCATATTTTGAGTGAGAATTATTTGTAGGAGAAACAATCCACTAGTGTGTCAACAATTTGTGATGTACTCATTTGCTGTTGAAATCAATATAGTAGGCCTAGCCATCAGAGCAAGGCCTAGAGATGTAGCCCAGGTGGGGTGAACTCCATTAGCAAATGCAAGTTTCTTCTCTTTATGTTTATCATCTTGAATTGCATGTGAATTTGTTTCTCTTTTATGTTGATGTGAAAACTTAACTCACCATCTTGAATAGGTTGTGAAACTTATTTTATCTTTAAAGACACATTTTGTTAACTTGAAAAGTGTGAGAGGATGATCGGTTTTTATCGGGGAGTGTTTTTCTGCCATTTTCAGATCAGGTGGTAACAAATTGGGTTCTGACCATATTGCAAATATGGGAAAGAAACTAAAGAGTGAAATACGCCAAGAGTTGGAGGATATTAATCTATCTCTTCGAAATACTCCAAGAGAACGGTAAACATGCATTATATGGGGTGACATCCTCTTCATGCTGTGGCCTCCAAACCTGCCGAAAATAGGTGGGGACCATTAGAAAAGTGTTTATGAGTTTCGATACAGTGAATAAAGGTAAGGTATAAGTTGTAGCTCGAGTCCGCCATTCACCCTCCACAAGCCCTCCTCCTACTCAACGTAATCTAATGATTACACCACCTACACATTTCGACCTGATGACGTCATCTTAGCTCAGCCCTCAAGTTGTCATCCCTCATCTTGAAATAACATACCTCCCCTCATTTTTCGCCCGACAGTTGCCTTTTTTACTCCATAATAAGTTAGCATTTGGATCAGCATTTCCCCGAGTTCGTCTCTTGGCTCTCTAAAGCCTACATCGAGCAAAAATGGCATTTTGTCTCCTCTCAAGGGAGAAAGATACTGGAGATTACCCCTCAGCTTATCCAATAAGCCCTGTGTTACCATTCATGCTCTACTGGTCTAGAGTTCACCAAGGTAACCATAATGTTCTGTTTCACAAACCTCCCTGCTGAACAAAGGAACTCTCACCTTTAGATGATCATAGTTTCAAAATAACCAAGTCTCTCCGTGGTTGACAAGTTTACTTTTTGTCTATTCATAGACCTTGTTCAACCTATCCTATTACTGATCTATGGAATGTTTGGAGAGGATGACACCAGTTGGGTCAACAACACTTGTCGAGGTTTTATAGGCCAAATGATGCAACCAGATGCTCACTTTGATATCCCTTCATTTTTAGCCTCCACTATAAAACTCCAGTTCAAACACCTGAATACTTCAAATTGCTTTAGGTGTTACTCATTATTGTTTTATCTATTCATGTTCATGCATGCTGAAAAATTCAAATGTGTAGGCTTGGATAAATTATCTCACAAAGGAAAAGAACCTAATTTTGTGTTTGAATGGACTACCTCCATTCATTAGAATTATTGTGATGATGGTTATTCCAAATTTATTTCAAAGTGCATGTCCATTGATTATGAAATCATTCACAGGACACTTCCACCTCATATATTTCTTGAACAAAAGGAGTTTTTCTAATTCAGTGAGGAAGATTGTGTAGGGATTTGTACTTATTTGAGGATCACACCGAGTTCCAAGTGTATGGTTGCAAACTTCCCCCTCTCCATTTTCTAGTATTTATCCCCATGAGAATATTTTCTCTAGAATTTATGAGATAATGCCTCGGCTTAGACCTGGTGCATTTTGTCCTGGAAAAGAAAGGGTGCATGTTTAAACTCCCAAATATAGTAGGCCCTTTCGCCATCAATTCAAGACATGCCTCTCCCCTGATCGAAGAACTCCTCCAGAAAATGAAATTCCGGCAAGGAGATGTCTGGCATTATGACCCTAAAGGGGTTATTGCACGAAGGAGAGAAAAGATCAGAGCCTAAACATATGTACATGATCCCAAACCTGATATTGAATGGAAAGCTAACTCTGACTCCTGGCCTTTGGATACATAAATGGAGATCGAGAGCTCAACGGAGACAAACAATAAAAAATGGTTAGTGATCAGGTTGATTAAATAGAGGAGGATGAATAAGTACACGTAAGAAATAGGAAAAGACTACAAGAATCTGAGGGACACACTCAAGAAAATAAGATGAGGTGGTCCCTGAGCTAGTTGGTAGAGGGTCAAATCTACCAGGCTTTAAAATCACCCTAGAAAGTTCATCCACTTCTTCATAGGCAGTTGTCTCAGGAGAGGGCACATAAGGTGCAGGAATAGGTTGGTCTACGAGTGAAGAAACCAGAGAGAGGAACATAAAAGTCATGGATAAGCTAAGAACATAAATGGCCCTTCATGTTGATAAAAATCACACCAGGATTTTGGCAACAATGGATCTAGAGAGAGATCAAATGGTGTTGTATGTAAAACACCCTCCCACTCAGTCCCTGCCCTCAGGGGCGCAATACAAGGCTCTGGATCTTATCCTCGATTTTCCATCGATTCCTTTGGATGGCATGATGAATCTCCACCAACAGATTTGGCAGATGCTCTACAATGAACTCAGGAAGTATACCATGATTGTAAATAAGGCTAAGAAGTTTTTGGAGAGAACATTTGCCACTCTAAAACAAGAAAGGGAAAATTCTAGGGCCCTTACATTAGAAATTGAGACTCATAAGAAAAATATCACTGGAAAAGGGACAATTCCTGAAGGACATTGAGTTATTGAAGCTTTCCTCCAGAGATCTCAGAAAGAAGTCTAGGAGTTGAGACAAAAAATTAAATTTCCCGGTAGAGAGCATATCCAAAATACTGAGCTCACTCAGGTGGAAAGGGAGAACGAGTTTCTTGATAAAATTTTGTTTGATATGAATGATGAAGTCATAGCACTGAAGCGACAACTAACAGAACTACAACAAAAATTGGATATCGACGTTTGTGTTGTGGTTGTTGTTGAGCCTTAAAATTGTGCTTTCTTTCATTTCATTTTACCTCATTTTCCTTTGTCCATTGCTATCCTAGACCTAATTGATCAATGAATATAGTTAAAATTACTTTTAGAATGATTTACATGACTGACTTGCTAAGTTTTGTGATTTTTTCCATTGTAAAGCATTTTGACCGGCTAACCGGCGATTCTGCAGCTGTCTTCATGTTTGAGTATGTTCCAGGTGGCCTCTCAAGAAAAACTGCATATGGGCATAATCCACGTCATGTCTACATGGTTCGTTGCTCATCACGGAGGAAGAAACGAATTCTGGGTATGGTTTTGGAACGTGGGAACACATTTAAGAAGGAAGACTTCTATTAGGACTGTCTCAGTCCAGATGTCTTTTCCTTTTCACGCAGCCACTTCAAGAGTCCTAATGTGATTCCGATAAGGAAAGACAGTGTTCCTGAATTGTTGCAAATCTTGTTATTTACATTTGTTATATAAACACTTGGGAAACCGAGAGCTATGTTAGATTTGATGCTAGATTTTGCTTAGATTCTGTGCTACATTTCTGAAGACGCAGAGTGTTATGTTCAAGTTATTTCATCTTTAATGAAGCAGACAGTGTCGTTTTGAAAGTGTTGATTTAATTTGGAGTTGAATTCCGTCAGGTGGTAGAGGGCCCCTGCCTCTTGCACGGATTTATTTGCGTAAATTAGATAAGTATTCTAGCTGCCTTTACGTTTTTGAATTTGAATTAGTAGTTGTTTTTAATTAGCTACTGTAGTTGTACTCATTCTAACTCTTCCACAAGAAGAAGCTCTTCCAAAAGATTATAATGATGAATGGGAAATGGCTATAGTATTGTAGGATTAGAAGTTGAATTCATAATTGTTTTTAATTAGCTACTGTAGTTATACTCATTCTAACTCTTCCAAAAGAAGAAGCTCTTCCAAAAGATTATAATGATGAATGGGAAATGGCTATAGTATTGTAGGATTTGGTTGTAATTTTTTTTGTTCACTATCACAGTTACATTTGTTCTAATCACTCTTCCACAAGAAGAAACTCTTCCAATAAATTCTGAAGGAGTCCAAGACATGACCGTGATAATGAATGATTTAGTTGTGTGTTTGCACTAAGTACCATCTCTATTCTTGCTCTTAAACGCTTGTCCAAAATATCATAATGATGAGTGGGATATGGATATGATATCTTAGTTTTTCATTGCTTTCAGTCCTTTATGTTTGCATTTGCACTCAATTACACAGTCATAATTGTTCTAACTCTTCCAAAAGAAGGAACTCTTCCAAAATATCAATAATGATGGACAAACAGACTGTATAATTTCATAGAATAATGCATGATAGTATAGTTAGGATACTCCAGAGTTTCATTGCACTTAATTCATGTTCAGTTGTTTTGTTTTGGGTTTGATAATGACTTGTAGTTTAACATTGTTTTAGGCTAGTGACATCTTAGGTTTGGTTGTAGTTCAACTCATTGCATTTGCACTCCACATTCAATTGTTATTCACTGCACATTAGATTACTTCAGTTGTTAGGATTAACAAAACAGCCTTCATTATTCACAAACCTCTTCTTGTTCTAAAATCCATAATTGATGTATAACCATATGAACAGAGGACAACATCATTTTAAGGCCTGAAGTACCTCTGCAATTTCCTCATCATTTCATAAACAGAGCTCTCCCTCAAAAGACTACTTTGAAAAAAAGAAATCAATAACTCTTGAGTAAAGATTTTGTGACATTCAATTAAATTGCAGAATAGAGTTAGGAATTAGCTTTAGAATAGAAAATCTTATGATGATATCAATGTTTTACTCCAAACATACTTCAACAAATCTCTAATCAAGGACAAGATGTTGCATCATTATAAGTTAGTTGTTTAAACTGTTTAGTTAGGAAGATTTGCATGCTTAGTTAACCATGTTTCAAGCTCTCTCTCAAATGCCTTTGATGAAAGAATTTGAAAAGTTGAGTTTGTGTTTTGAATAATTTGCTTAAAAGTCATTATCAAGCTTTGTTTCTGATTGGTCATAGTTTAGATTTGATTCTGTTTTTAGTATTCCAATTGCATTTGTCATTTTTCATCTATCAATTAGGATCCACTCTGTTTTTAATCATCAGCTCATTTCCATTAGCTTTCTAGGCATTTTCCTTGTGAACATAAAACACCCAAAAGACCAAAAACATCATAAATCATCACAAAAGACCAAAAACATTACAAAACACTACACACAACGCATTAGGAAACAAGCACCTAGGTACATACAGTACACTTCACTTCAGCAGTTTACCAACCCTGGTTGACAATTAAATGAGCTCAGTTTAGGAGACTAGATTGAGACCAAACATTTTGGCGCCGTTGTTGGGGAAGTGAAAACTAGGTAACCTTTGTTTCTTAGCATCCAAAAACAATTTTATGCGTAGAGAGAGAGATTCAAGGGGAAGATTTATAAGCAGCAGAGGCAGAAGTTTGATTTCTAGAACACCACTTGTTTCATCTAGATCCAGAGCTAGTACATCTTCAACTCAAACCCATCTTCCATCCTTTACTGATCCAGGACTCCTAGAATATTTAAGGTCAACTATTCCATTAGATAAACCTTCCACTTCATCCACTGAACCTGCCATAGAAGAAAATCTAAAAACTCTTGTTGGAGACACAAACCTTTCCACTTCCACAGGAGAGTCAACCATGGCAGAAGAAGGAGGAGGAGGAGTTTTTAATGGAGAAAACACACTATTTGGAGGTAGAGCTAGAGGTAGAGGAGAAGGAGGTAGAGGTGCAAATGGAGGAAGAGGTAGAATAGGAAGCTCTTTTGGGTTCCCTATACTTGATGAAGAAACCAATACAACCATGAAAAACATTTCACCCTCTGTCCTTCCAAACTTCTATGGAATTAAAACTGAAGATCCTGAAACTTTCTTATTCGAATTTGAAGTGCTGTGTAGAACTTATGACTACCTACAAGATGCTCAAAAACTGAAATTATTTCCTTCAACTTTGAAGGGAGCAGCATTGAAGTGGTTTATGAGTCTAATCAATAGTTCTATTAGAACATGGGAAGATATGAAACAAGCATTTCTAGAGAGATATTTGGATTATTGTATGCCGGTTAATCATAAGGAAGAAGTGTTCAAGATGTTACAAAAAGAAGATGAAAACTTAGAAGATTTGTTGGAAAGATTTAATTACAACATCAAAAGAGCAAAAATGGAAAATCTAGATCAAGACACCTTAAAAGCTCTTTTGTTGAAAACAATTAGGGATGAATGGTTGGATATCCTTAACATGAAGGGAAAAGGGGATATATCACAACTTACATTACCTGAAATATCTGAGTTATGTATCAACCTTTCAAGAGGGAAATCTAAAACTGTCAAAGGTCCAAGAGATCCTGCTCTTGCAAGGGCAAGTAAATCTGCTTCTGGGACAGTAAGTAGATCAGAAATAGGACACATGCTTGATGAATTTAAATCTGATATCTTAGGGAGTCTTAGTGAACAAATAGACACCCTTAAGATACAAAACAAGCAGAAGGCTGAATCTGATGCTTTGGCAATCTTTTGTCCCAAATGTAGAAAGAAACATGCCTTAAGAGAGTGTCCTTTAGATGTAAAAGTTGTAGAAACCTGTGTCATTTGTTCTGAGAAGCATGAGACCAAGAATTGTCCTTCTCTTCCTGGTCTCAAAGTTGTCTTTCAGGAAGAAACTCCTACAGACTTCACAGAATCTCTTAACTTTGTATCTAGAAGACCTTGGCAGGGACCTCAGACACAAGGATTCCATGATCAAATGTATAATCAACCTCCACCTTGGAATTCTTGGCAGAAACCTTGGCCCCAATTTCAAAATCAATCTCAAGCCTGGGCACAAGGATCACAAGGTCCCTATGGAAGATACTCTCCATATTATCGGTATCCACCATCCTATCCACCATATCCACATTTTTATCCTCAAAATCCTCAACAAAATTTTCCTCAAAATCTTCAACAAATTTTCAACAAAATCCTCAACAACATCATCAGAACCAACCACATCAAAATCAACCACTTCCATTACCATTCCCTAAAAAATCCAATCAATTGCCAGCTCAACCCATACCAAACCCCAATAATAAGAACCCTCAGAATACATACATGATAGAAGGCCAACAATTTCCAACTTATTTAATTACTCCTCTAGACCTTAGTGATGTTCAACTTAGGTCTGGCAGGATACTTGAAAAGAGGAAACCTTCTGTGATCATACAAGAACAAGATAATTATGAGGAAGACTCTCTACGGGTGAATAAAAGTCTTGAGGAAGACACATCCTTTCAAGACCCACACATTGAAAAACTAAAACAAAAAGATCCAATAAATCCAACTCCTGTATTAGAGCAACCATCCACATCTACTCCTATACCTCCCTTTCCGGAAAGATTACAAATTGATAGAGGTGTAGAAAAACAAATCATGGTGCCTAATTATGATTTCTTAGATGAATTGAGAAATGTTTGCATTAAAATTCCATTATTGCAAGCCATCAAGGAAATCCCAATTTTAGCAAAAACAATAAAGGAGTTGAGTATGAAGACAACAAGAAAAAGAATAAGAGAAACTAAGAAAATTCAACTGGTAGGACAAATAGCAGACATTATGATGGGTAAGATTACTATTCCAAAGTACCTTGACCCAGGAAATCCAGTTGTCAAAATTCACATCAATGGAATTGAAATTCAAAACACACTCATTGACTTAGGAGCAACAATAAATATCATGAGTAGACAAATCATGGACAAACTGAAACTTCCTAATCTTCTCTTTACACCCACACTATTACAATTAGCAGATAGATCTGTGATCAGACCAGATGGGGTAATAGAAGACATTCCGGTGTCCCTAGACTCTTGGGAGTACCCTGTGGATTTCATGATCCTGACACCCAAGAATAATCTAGGAGGCCATCCTGTTATACTAGGAAGACCTTGGTTGGCTACAACTGATGCTTTTATTAGTTGTAGGTCCGGTGATATGTATATTTATGATGGAAGTTCAACAAAGAAATTCACTTTATATCCTCCAGCTAGGACAATTACAGATCTAGATGACACTCAATGGATAGAGGATGAAGAATATTTACAACCACTCTTCACAATCTTAGAAATTAGTGAAGATAATCAAATTCTGAATACTCTAGAAAACTTTGAATCTTCTCCAGAACATAAACATGAATCATTTCAGGAGGGATCCAATATTGAAATTTTGTCATCTATGCAGATGTCTCTTCATTCTATGGACAAATTTAGCAGCTCTACAAGTGAAATTTTTCCAGGCAAAACTTTGAATATAAACAAGAACCTAGAAAAATCTCAACAAGAAGAGTTAATCAAAGTATTACAGAGACATTCTTCTGCATATGCATGGGAATACACTGACATGAAAGGGATAAGTCCCAAGACTTATACTCATCACATCTATATAGAGGCAAATTGCAAACCAATCAGACAGCCTCAAAGACGGATGAATCCAAATCTTAGGGAAATTGTTAAGGAAGAATTGCAAAAATTGTTAAATGTTAATTTCATCTATCCTATTTCAGATAGTCAGTGGTTTTCTCCTTTGGTAATTGTGCCAAAGAAAAATGGAAAATGGAGGGTGTGTGTTGACTACCGAGAACTGAATAAATCTACTCTTAAAGACCATTTTCCTTTACCTTTCATAGATCAAGTATTAGATACATTAGCTGGCAAAAATTACTTTTCATTCCTAGATGGGTTTAGTGGTTACAATCAAATCCAAGTAGCACTTGAAGACCAAGATAAAACCACATTTACTTGTCCTTGGGGTACCTATGCCTACCGAGTATTACCATTTGGATTATGCAATGCACCTGCAACATTCCAAAGGGCAGTATTAGGAATTTTTTCGGATCTAATACATGACTGTGTAGAGGTGTACATGGATGATTTCACGGTTTATGGGGACACATTTGAAGAGGCTTTAGAAAACTTGGAAAAAGTCTTAAAAAGATGTCAAGAAGCAAACCTTTCACTTAGTCATGAAAAATGTTTTATGATGTTTACTGAAGGTATTGTTTTAGGGCACACATTTCAGGGGATGGGATTAGAGTTGATGAGGCAAAAGTTGAAGTCATTTCTAACCTATCCATTCCTAGTTGTCAAAGAGATGTTAGAAGTTTTCTAGGATTTACAGGGTATTATCGGAGATTTATAGAAAACTTCACCAAAATAGCATCTCCTCTCTTCAAATTACTCACCAAAGATTGTGGATTTAAGTGGACTTCTGATTGCCAGTTAGCTTTTGAAACCCTGAAAACCAAAATTTCTGAAACACCTATATTAAGGGGACCTAACTGGAAGTTACCTTTTCATATCTCAACAGATGCTTCCGATACAGCTCTAGGAGCAGTGTTGGGACAAAAAGATTTGATTCCCTATGCCATCTATTATACCAGTAAAAATTTGACTCCTGCAGAGTTAAAATATACTGTAACTGAAAAAGAGTTTTTAGCTGTTGTTCATGCCATAAACAAATTTAGACACTATATAACAGGCTATGAAACTTTTGTTCATACTGATCATTCTACAATTAGATACTTAATGAACAAATCAATCACTAATGGCAGAGTTATAAGATGGTTGTTGCTCTTACAAGAATTCAACATTACTATTCTAGATAGGCCTGGAAAACAAAACACAGTGGCTGATTTCCTATCTAGACTCCAAAATATCAAAGATGACACTCGGGTTGAAGATCAATTTCCTGATGAATATCTTTTTGCAATCTCTACTCAAACTCCATGGTTTGCCGATATTGCTAATTATTTAGTTTCAGGAAAATTTCCTTCAATTATGAATGCAAGGGATAAAAGAAAAATCATTAATGATAGTGCAAATTATTCATGGGTCGCTAATGAGTTGTACAAGACAGGTCTAGATTTGATCATTAGAAGGTGTGTTCGTGAAGATGAGATGCCTGAAATTCTCAAGGCATGTCATGATGAACCTTGTGGCGGACACTTTGCAGATAAGAGGACAGCCTATAAGATCCTTAATCTAGGATATTATTGGCCATCCTTGTTTAAAGATGCTAAAGAGTATGTCAAAAGGTGTGACATTTGCCAAAGGGTAGGGAAACCTTCTCCTTCAGGTGAGATGCCATTACAACCTCAGGTACACATTGAACCTTTTGAAAAATGGGCTTTGGATTTTGTAGGACCTATTAGTCCTCCATCAGGACAAAAGAAATATATATTAGTTTGCACTGATTATGTTACTAAGTGGGTAGAAGCTAAACCATTACTTGTTGCTAATGAATCATCTGTAGTTACTTTTCTTTTTGAGGATATTTTTACTCGTTTTGGTGTCCCAAGGGAAATTGTTACAAATCAAGGAGCTCAATTTACATCAAGGCTAGTGGAGCAAATGATGGAGAAGTACAAAATCAGACATAGAACATCTACTCCTTATCATCCACAAGCAAATGGTCAAGTGGAATCCACTAATAAAGTCATTGAAGGAATCCTAACAAAGACTGTTCATCTACATAGAAGAGATTGGGTAGATAGGCTTCACGAAGCCTTGTGGGCCTATAGAACTACATGGAGAAACACAACAGGCCATACTCCTTATGAGCTTGTTTATGGAAAGCAAGTTTTGTTTCCCATAGAGTTCCAAATTCAAACATTCAAGATGGCAGTTCAGCTAGGACTTGATCTAACGGAGGCACAAAAGCATAGAATGGAGCAAATTAATGAATTGGATGAGATCAGACAAGATGCAGTTCAGAAAACAAGTCTAGTCCAACAGCAAAGGGCTAGATGGCATGACAAGTACATCAAAGAAAAGAAATTTAAAGAGGGTGATTGGGCTCTCTTGTTTGATTCAAAATTCAAGGATTTTCAAGGAAAATTTCAGACACATTGGCTTGGGCCATATGAAATTGTTCGAATTTTTGATAATGGGGCAGTAAAAATCAGAACTATAGATGAAGAAGAGGTCACTTTTCTTTTGAATGGTCATAGATTGAAGCTATATCACAAACCACTCTCAAGAGAAGAATTTGTCAAGAAGTTCCAAGAAAGAAATGATGTGAAGTTAATGAAGAAGAGTCTCTCTTCTTCATCAACTTGATTAAATTTTCTGAAGCATTTCTTTTTGAAAAAAAAAAGAAAAAAAAAAAGAAAAAGAAAAAAAAGGTATAAACATGAAAACCAATCATTGATTGGCATGTTTATACAGAAAAGATAGGGTGAAAATCAGAGTCTCTCTGACACTCTAACTTTTCCCATTTTTGTTTTTACAAGCAGCTGTTACAAAAATCATAAGTTCAGATCCATAGTGCTTATGATCCATCTCATTTCATTTCACTCCATTCACTTATCCATCCATACTCTATCTCATTCATTCATTCATTCCATCCCACATATAATTCATCTCATTCCATCCTCCATCCATCTCATTTTCATGTCAAAATAAAAAATTTGATGTCTTGCTGAAAGTGAATAAAACATGTCATGAATTGCAGTACAGTTCTTATGTTCTTTCACTCCATTTCATAAACTGAATCCATTCCATTTCATCATCCACTTCATACATATCATAATCCATCATCCATCTTCATTCATACCATGTAACATTTCACCCATACTCCAAAAACACTCCATTCCATGATTAAAATGCTCTACAGGAACATTCTGCAGCTCAACAGACATTCTGCAGCTGATCAGCCTTTCTGCAGCCAGACAGTCTTTCCGCAGCTACAAATCCTGAAGGCATCAATCAGCAGACATTAGAATTGCAATAAAAAGACCCAGTGTATCCATGAATCAAAAGCATCAAAGAAGGATTATGAAGACTCTTCCAAAGGTGAACAAAGAAGACAAAGACTACAAAAATCAAATGAAAGTCAGAGGTAACAAGTTTAAATTATAATGGCATTTCATAAAAGTTTAGCATAGTTTTAGTTATGGATTGTTCGAAAAGGTTGTTTTAATTATTTTTATTGATCAAGACCAATAAACCCTCCACAGACTTTGAATTAAAATCTCTCATTTCAAATTCCATATCCGATATCATTTAAGCGGTTAAAAAGGTCGAGGTATTTGAATTCTTCACGTCTCTTAACCAAATCATTCAATGATGATTCTCTTTGCCGTTGTAAAAATCTCCGCCGTCTCTTCAATCATTAATTCATTCCCTCCACCTCACTCCACTACTTCATTCCGTGACCACTGCCATTACTCCATTCTGTAGCCGGCATTTCATTCCGTAGACAGAGATATTCTTATCACCGAGAGCAGAGCCAAAGGATATCAGTTTGAATAGCATTGAGCATTGTAAACGCAGAGTAGAGCAAAATGGTAAATTCAGAGGTATAGCAGCGTGAGAATTTGAAGCCATTTGATTCCGTGGGCAGACAAAGTATCACTGTGGGCAGAGATTGAGCATTATCACTATAAACACAGAGGTATAGCAGAGAAGAATTTGAAGTCATTTGTCACCGGGAGACAGATGTGTAGCATTGAAGAATTTGAAGCCATTTGTTACCAAGAGACAGAGATATAGCAGTATGGGAATTTGAAGCTATTTTCCACTGGGAAACAGAGGTATAGTAGTGTGGGAAATTTGAAGTCATTTGTCACTGTCAAACAGAGACATATCAGTCCAAAGTTCAATTGTCAACAGAGGCATATCAGCCCGAAGTTTTGAAGCTGTTTTCATTATCAACCAGAGGTATATCAGCTCGAAATTTGAAGCTGTTGCCACTATCAATCAGAGGTATGTCATTCCGAAGTTTGAAGCCATTTTCATTAAGAACTTGAAGCCATTTCAATTCGAAGGTGAAAGTCATTGTTTTTGTGGGTAGAAGAGTGTTAATTTGAACATTGAAGAAGCAATCATGGGTTTCATTGTAAGGACTGAACCAGTGGGATCAAAATATTTAGAAGGCTACCCTCAATGCAAAGAAATGTTACAACAAATAGGATGGATTCAATTTTTGGAGAAATTTAATGGCTTCCACAAGGAAGTCACTAAAACATTTGCAAGATCATTTCAAGGAACTGAAGTTGAAGTGGGAGATGTCAAATTTACTGTCACTGAAGTTTTCATTGCAGAGGCTACAGGGTTGCTCAGAACTGGAGAAAGATGGTTCAAAAACAGAGAATTCCACAATGAATCCTAGAAACAAATTTTAAAATCACCAGGTATGGATGTCACTGTATTTAAGAAAGGAATTCCCAGTTCTGCATTGAAAAATAAATGGAGAAACATACTACTTCTTCTGCAAAAATTTATTACATGTGAGGGTAGATATGGGCCATTTTATGTCTACCACATTAGACTGATAATGAATTTTCTGGGGAAAGACCTAAACCTACCTTACTTCTTGCTTCAAAGCTTGAAAAAGATGGCTTCCTGTGTTCAAAGAAGGGTTCAATTTTTAGAGACAACTTTATATCATCATGGGTTGGTTAAAATTTTGATTGAACATCATTTAACCAAAACAAATGATACATGGGACAACTTCTTGATAAGAAATCATTTTGAAGAGCCAAAAGAACCATCACCTGAACCACAGCCTACAAGAAGAAGTAGAAAATGGAGAGCCTCAAAAGTTGAAATTGACAAAACAGTCCAAGAGAGCAGTGAGGAAATCATTTTAGAGAAGTTGACTCAAATCAAGAGGCAACTTAAGAAAGAGAAGGTAATCAAGAAATCTGCCACAGAGAAAGGAGAGGGATCCTCTCAGCCAAGGAGAAGCCACAGACTAAAGGGAAAACTAAAGAAAACTCAAATCAAACAACCAGGGGTGATTGATATAGAAGATGAGGAAACATCCATGGAAGAAGATGTTGAAGAGGATTTTTATGAAGGAACCCCTGAAATTGACCCTGCTCAACAAGAAATTTATGACTATGTGGAAACTTTGGAGAGGAGAGCTTCAGAAAGCAGAGAGAGAACCCCCAGTCCTCCACTGTTTGAAATAGATGTATTAAGAAGGGATAGGTATGAGTTGGAATTACTTAATAGACACATCAAAAATGAGAATGAAATTCTCAAGGATCAAGTCAAGCTCAAAACTGATATGAACTCAACCTTATCCCTCCATATAAACAAAGTGGAAAAGACCAATGAGAAGTTGAAGAAAAGGAACAAGAAGCTAATCAAGGCACTCACCAACCTAAGGTTCAAACTTGTTATCAGAAAACCCAGAAGATCTCTAGCTTCCAGACAAAGGAGAAGGAGAGGATTAGATGTCCTTGCAGAAGCCTCTGAGTTCATAGGATAATTTGCATGAGGACATGCAAAGAGACAGCAGTGGGGGTATGTTGAGCCTTAAAATTGTGCTTTCTTTCATTCCATTTTACCTCATTTTCCTTTGTACATTGCTATCCTAGACCCAATTGATCAATGAATATAGTTAAAATTACTTTTAGAATGATTTACATGACTGACTTGCTAAGTTTTGTGATTTTTGCCATTGTAAAGCATTTTGACCGGAACTAGCTGCAGAATGCAGACATTCCGTAGCTAACCGGCGATTCTGCAGCTGTCTTCACATTTGAGTATGTTCCAGGTGGCCTCTCAAGAAAAACCGCATATGGGCATAATCCACGTCATGTCTACATGGTTCGTTGCTCATCATGGAGGAAGAAACGAATTATGGGTATGGTTTTGGAACGTGGGAACACATTTAGGAAGGAAGACTTCTATTAGGACTGTCTCAGTCCAGATGTCTTTTCATTTTCACGCAACCACTTCAAGAGTCCTAATGTGATTCCGATAAGGAAAGACAGTGTTCCTGAATTGTTGCAAATCTTTTTATTTACATTTGTTATATAAACACTTGGGAAACCGAGAGCTATGTTAGATTTGATGCTAGATTTTGCTTAGATTCTGTGCTACATTTCTGAAGACGCAGAGTGTTATGTTCAAGTTATTTCATCTTTAATGAAGCAGACAGTGTCGTTTTGAAAGCGTTGATTTAATTTGGAGTTGAATTCCGTCAGGTGGTAGAGGGCCCCTGCCTCTTGCACGGATTTATTTGCGTAAATTAGATAAGTATTCTAGCTGCCTTTACGTTTTTTTTTGAAGTTGAATTAGTAGTTGTTTTAATTAGCTACTGTAGTTATACTCATTCTAACTCTTCCACAAGAAGAAGCTCTTCCAAAAGATTTTAATGATGAATGGGAAATGGCTATAGTATTGTAGGATTAGAAGTTGAATTCATAGTTGTTTTTAATTAGCTACTGTAGTTATACTCATTCTAACTCTTCCACAAGAAGAAGCTCTTCCAAAAGATTATAATGATGAATGGGAAATGGCTATAGTATTGTAGGATTTGGTTGTAATTTTTGTTGTTCACTATCACAGTTACATTTGTTCTAATCACTCTTCCACAAGAAGAAACTCTTCCAATAAATTCTGAAGGAGTCCAAGACATGACCGTGATAATGAATGATTTAGTTGTGTGTTTGCACTAAGTACCATCTCTGTTCTTGCTCTTAAACGCTTGTCCAAAATATCATAATGATGAGTGGGATATGGATATGATATCTTAGTTTTTCATTGCTTTCAATCCTTTATGTTTGCATTTGCACTCAATTACACAGTCAGAATTGTTCTAACTCTTCCAAAATATCAACAATGATGGACAAACAGACTGTATAATTTCATAGAATAATGCATGATAGTATAGTTAGGATACTCCGGAGTTTCATTGCACTTAATTCATGTTCAGTTGTTTTGTTTTGGGTTTGATAATGACTTGTAGTTTAACACTGTTTTAGGCTAGTGACATATTAGGTTTGGTTGTAGTTCAACTCATTGCATTTGCACTCCACATTCAATTGTTATTCACTGCACATTAGATTACTTCAGTTGTTAAGATTAACAAAACAACCTTCATTATTCACAAACCTCTTCTTGTTCTAAAATCCATAATTGATCTATAACCATATG